>MDKJ01316609.1:0-224215 GCA_005239525.1 Nicotiana knightiana | reverse complement strand
CACCTGCACTTCTTTATGTTGTGCAGATTACGCAGCCGGACCCGGAGGACATCATTAGTGGGACTGTCTTTCAGCTTATCCTAGAGGCTTCAAGGTATACCCACTGGCGTTCGTGGGCCTTGGTGTCTCTCCCATCCCTATGTCTTTGTTTCTGTCTTGTTTTCCTCTAGTTTCGGAGACAATCATGTATTTCCTTTCAAACTTTGTATTTAGCACTCTATTAGACAGTTCGTGAGTTTCTGACTCCAGGTTTTGGGAAAATTATGCGTCGATGTATTATGTTGTCTTTACTTGTTTTGAAAACCATATTTATTTATTTCCGCTTTTAAGTTGTGAATTGTTTGTAGCTTATTCTATTAAATTGATGTTTTCATGCTAGTTTAACTATACCCGTTGGCTTGTCTAGCGAGTTCAACGTTAGACGCCATCACGACCCGATGGTGGGATTTCGGGGCGTGACAAGTTGGTATCAGAGCACTAGGTTGCTTAGGTCTCAACTCACGGACAACTTGGTAGAGTCTGAGGGATCGGTACAGAGACGTCTGTATTTATCCCCTAGAGGCTGCAAAGTTAGGATGACTCCATATTTCTTTTCATATATGTCGTGCGATATGAATTCTGAGTACTGATTAAGTTTCTCTATTCTCTCGCAGATAGAGAGACGCGTGCTTCCCTTGGTTCCGCTCAGCAGCCCGACACTCCTACTACAACTCTTACGAGGGGTCGAGGTCGAGGTCGAGGCCGTGCTAGAGGCCGAGGTCGAGGCCGTGCTAGAGGCCGAGGTCGAGGCCGGGCTCAGCCTAGAGCAGCAGCCCCAGTGGAGGACCCTCAGGTCGAGTCTGACAAGGAGGTCTCAGTTCCGGCAGTCCCAGTTGGACCAACTCAGGTCCTAGAGGGGTTCATAGCTACCCTAGTGTTTCAGGATGCTCTTGTCCGTCTAGTCGGACTCATGGAGAGTGTAGCACAGGCGGGTCTTCTTCCTACTGTACCAGCCGTCTCTCAGGCTGGGGGAGGTGCCCAGACTCCTACCATTCGCACGCCAGAGCAGCTAGTTCCACAGTTTCAGACTCTGGCACCTCAGCCAACCAGAGTAGCTCAGACAGGTATTGCAGCACCGGTAGCAGAGGGAGCAACTATGTCAGCAGATGCTTTGTGGAGACTGGACAGGTTCACTAAGTTATTCACTGCTACTTTTACTGGTTCACCATCAGAGGACCCCCAGGATTATTTGGACAACTGCCATGAGGTTCCTTAGAACATGGGCATAGTGGAGTCCATTGGAGTTGACTTCGCTACTTTTCGGTTATCTGGCGCAGCCAAGAGTTGGTGGAGAGAATATTGCTTAGCCAGACTAGCTGGATCTACGCCTTTGACTTGGACTGAGTTCTCAGAGGTATTTTTGGGGAAGTTCCTTCCCATTACTCGGAGAGAGGTCCTTCGGAGGCAGTTTGAGCGTCTCCAGCAGGGATCTATGTCAGTCACTCAGTACGAGAACAGGTTCATCACTCTAGCCCGACATGCTCTTATGATAATTCCCACTGATCGGGAGAGGGTTCAGAGATTTATTGAGGGATTGGCCCGGCCTATCAGACTTCAGATGGCTAGAGATTCAGGTACCGATATATCGTTCCAGGATGTAGCCAATGTGGCCAGGAGGATTGAGATGGTTATGTCACAGGGTGGTGGTTAGGGGGCTGACAAGAGGCCCCATCATTTTGGTCGTTTTAGTGGAGCCTCATCTGGGGCAGGGATTCTTCAGGCAGAGGTCATCCTCCCAGACCCTTCCAGTTAGTTATCCAGGTTTCCCATGGTACTTCAGGTGGTCGTGGTTATCAGACGCACTATTCTGATCAGCAGTCTTACAGTGCGCCACCAGCTCCCATCAATGCACCACCGCATCAGAGTTTTCGAGGTGGTCATTCAGGTCGACAGGGTCAGACTCAGTTCCCTCAGCAGCCGAGGTCTTGTTACACTTGTGGCGATCCGGGTCACCTTGCTAGATTTTTCCCTCAGGCACCAGGTAGTCCGCAACATTAGGGTTCTCGTGCCATGGTACAGGCACCAGGTGTTCCACAGCCTGCCCAGCCAGCTAGAGGTGGGGGTAGAGGTGCTAGAGGTGGAGGTAGAGGTCATAGAGGTAGAGCTCAGGCCGCCAGAGGTGGAGGCCACTTAGCAGCCGGCCGTCCCAGAGATGTGGTTCAGGGTGGTGAGGCCCATCCCCGATGTTATGCTCTTCCAGCCAGGCTAGAGGCTGAGTCTTCAGATGCAGTCATTACAGGTACTATTCGGGTCTGTGACAGAGATGCTTTAGTGTTATTTGATCCAGGGTCTACGTATTCGTACGTGTCCTCTTATTTTGCACCGTACCTGGTCATGCCTAGTGATCCACTGAGTATTCCTGTTTATGTATCTACACCGGTGGGTGATTCTATCATGGTCGATCGAGTCCATCGTTCTTGTGTTGTGGTGATTGGGGGTCTTGAGACCCATGTTGATTTGTTGCTTTTAGGTATGGTCGACTTTGATGTTATATTGGGGATGTACTGGTTATTCCCATATCATGCTATCTTGGAATGCCATGCCAAGACGGTGACCTTAGCCTTACCGTATTTGCCCCATTTTGAGTGGAGAGGGACTCCTGGTCATTCTACCCGCAGTTTTATTTCGTACGTGAAGGCTCGGCGTATGGTAGAGAACAGGTGTTTGGCTTATTTGGCTTATGTGCGCGATTCCAGTGTTGAGGTTCCCTCTATTGATTCGGTACCCATGGTTCGTGAGTTTCCTGAGGTCTTTCCTTCAGACCTGCCGGGGATGCCACCCGACCGGGACATTGATTTCTGCATTGATCTGGCTCCGGGCACCCAGCCCATTTCTATTCCGCCGTATCGCATGGCCCTGCCAAAGTTGAAAACGTTGAAGGAACAGTTGCAGAATTTGCTTGAGAAGGGTTTCATTAGGCCCAACGTTTCTCCTTGGGGTGCTCCAGTATTGTTTGTGAATAAAAAAGATGGTTCGATGAGGATGTGCATTGATTACTGGCAATTGAACAAGGTTACAATCAAGAATAAGTATCCATTGCCGAGGATTGATGATTTGTTCGATCATCTTCAGGGTTCTAAGGTATTTTCAAAGATATACTTGAGATCTGGCTACCATCAGTTGAGGATTAGGGCATCCGATGTCCCTAAGACAACTTTCCGCACTCGGTATGGGCATTGCAAGTTTTTGGTCATGTCGTTTGGGTTGATAAATGCCCCAACAACTTTTATGGACTTGATGAACCGTGTGTTCGAGCCTTATTTGGACTCGTTCGTGATAGTCTTCATTGATGATATATTGATATACTCCCGCAACCAGGAGGAGCACAAGCAGAATCTAAGAGTGGTTCTTCAGACTCTGAAGGATAGTCAGCTATATGTAAAGTTTTCGAAGTGTGAGTTCTGGTTGAGTTCAGTTGCATTCCTGGGTCATGTCGTATCAGTAGAGGGTATTCAGGTTGACTCGAAGAATATTGAGGCAGTCAAGAACTGGCCTAGACCAGCATCAACTACATAGATTCGGAGTTTCTTGGGTTTGGCAGGCTACTATCGTCGATTCGTGGAGGGGTTCTCATCTATTGCAGCCCCGATGACCAGGTTGACCCAGAAGGGTGCTCAGTTCAGATGGTCGAACGAGTGTGAGGCGAGCTTTCAGAGGCTCAAGACAACTCTGACTACGGCACCGGTATTGGTTTTGCCCACAGGTTCAGGGCCTTACACAGTCTATTGCGATGCTTCCCGTATTGGGCTTGGTACAGTGTTGATGCATGATGGTAAGGTCATTGCTTATGCTTCGAGGCAGTTGAAGATTCATGAGAAGAACTATCCAGTGCATGATTTGGAGTTGGCAGCCATTGTCCACGCATTGAAGATTTGGAGGCACTATCTGTATGGCGTGGCGTGTGAGGTGTTCACGGATCATAAGAGTCTTCAGTACTTGTTCAAGCAAAAGGAGTTGAATTTGAGGCAGAGGAGGTGGTTGGAGTTGTTGAAGGATTATGATATTACCATCTTATATCACCCGGGGAAGGCCAATGTGGTGGCCGATGCTTTGAGTAGGAAGTCAGCTAGTATGGGCAGTCTTGCTTTTATTCCGGTCAGTCAGAGGCCGCTTGCTTTGGATGTTCAGGCTTTGGCCAATCTATTTGTGAGGTTGGATATTTCTGATCGTAGTCGAGTGTTGGCTTGTACGGTCGCTCGTTCTTCATTATTGGAGCGTATCTGTGATTAGCAATTTGATGATCCTTATTTGTGTGTCCTTAGAGACACGGTGCAGCGCGGAGGCGCCAAACAGGTGACCTTAGAGGATGATGGTGTTTTGAGATTGTAGGGGCGAGTTGTGTGCCCAATGTTGATGGGATTCGAGAGTTGATTTTAGAGGAGGCCCATAGTTCCCGGTACTCTATTCATCCGGGCTCCGCGAAGATGTATCCGGATTTGCGGCAGCATTATTGGTGGCATAGAATGAAGAAGGATATTGTGGCACATGTGGCGCGGTGCTTGAATTGTCAACAGGTTAAGTATGAGCATCAGAGGCCTGGTGGTTTATTTCAGAGGATTGAGCTTCCCGAGTGGAAGTGGGATAGGATCACTATAGACTTTGTTACTGGACTACCGTTGACCCGGAAGAAGTTCGATGCAGTTTGGGTCATTGTTGATAGGCTGACCAAGTCAGCGCATTTCATTCCTGTGGCAGTCTCCTATTCATCCGAGAGGTTAGCTGAGATCTATATCCGGGAGATTGTTCGCCTTTATGGTGTGCTGGTATCTATCATTTTGGATCGGGGCCCGCAGTTTACCTCGCCTCTCTAGAGAGCAATTCAGCGGGAGTTAGGCACCCAGGTGGAGTTGAGCACAACATTTCATCCTCAGACGGACGGGCAGTCCGAGCGGACTATTCAGATATTGGAGGATCTGCTCTGAGCTTGTGTTATTGACTTTGGAGGATCATGGGATCAGTTCTTGCCTTTAGTAGAGTTTTCCTACAACAACAGCTACCAGTCGAGTATCCAGATGGCTCCTTATGAGGCTTTATATGGTAGCAGGTGTCGATCTCCGGTTGGATGGTTTGAGCCGGGAGAGGCTCGGTTGTTGGGTACAGATTTGGTTCAGGAGGCCTTGGACAAGGTCAGGATCATTCAGGATAGGCTTCGTACAGCTCAGTCCAGGCAAAAGAGTTATGCAGATCGCAAGGTTCGAGATGTGGCTTTCATGGTTGGTGAGCGATTATTGCTCCGAGTGTCGCCTATGAAGGGCGTGATGAGATTTGGGAAGAAGGGAAAGCTGTGCCCTAGGTTCATTGGTCCGTTTGAGATTCTTGATCGAGTGGGAGAGGTGGCATATAGACTTGCATTGCCGCCTAGATTATCAGCCGTACATCCAGTTTTTCATGTGTCCATGCTTCGGAGGTATCACGGCGATCCAGCCCACGTGTTAGATTTCAGCACTGTCCAGTTGGACAAGGACTTATCTTATGAGGAGGGGCCGGTAGCTATTCTAGACTGACAGGTTCATTAGTTGAGATCCAAGAGTTTCCCTTCTGTTCATGTTCAGTGGAGAGGTTAGCCTCCTGAGGCATCGACCTGGGAGTCCGAGTCTGATATGCGGAGCCGTTACCCTCATTTATTCCCCGACTCAGGTACTTCCTTCTTCTGTCCGTTCAAGGACGAACGGTTGTTTTAGAGGTGGTGAATGTGACGACCCAAAGGGTCATCACCTATTTTATTACCCATTCCGTACTTTCGAGGCCTTGAAAACCTTATTTGTAGTTGCCTCAATTTGCGTGCACAGTCCGGGTGCGTTGCCGGACAGCTTAAATATGAAATTCTGTGAAAAATGCTAAAATTTGACTTCGGTCAACATTTTAGGTAAACGGACCCGGACCCGTGATCTGACTATCCTGGAGGGTCGGTAGGAAAATATGGGACTTGGGCGTATGCCCGTAATCGAATTCCGAGGTCCCAACCCCGAGAAATGAATTTTTGAGTAAAATTATTTTTCTGAAATTTATTAAGAAAAGTGAAATAAAAATTGGTTAGAATGTGTTGGTATTGGGCCCGTATTTTGGTTCCGGCGCCCGGTACAGGTCTTATATGTGGTTAGGATATTTCTCTGAAGTTTGGTTAAAATTGGACGTCTTTTGACGTGTTTGGGACTTAAAACTCTAAATTTTAAAGTTTATGAAGTTTGAAGAAAAACTAGTGATTTTGAAGTTTGATTCATTATTTTTGATGTTATTTTGGTGGTTTCATTACTCGAATAAGTCCATAGGATGATTTGGAGGTCGTGTCTAGATTGGGTTTGAGGTTCCGAGGGCTAGCGTGAGTTTCAGGTAGGTCCCGGGAGGTCTTTAGGCTTAAAATATAGCTATTGGAGGTCACATAACTCAGTCTCTTAACTTACCACCGAGACCCGCAGTCCTTTTTTGTGGACCGCTGAGGGCTTCGCGACCGCGGTCGATTTTTCGTGGTCCGCAGTGGAGGAGCTGGGCCATTGGTCCGACTTCGAAAGGCCAAGAAATCGTATTTTGGACATCTGTAGAGAAAGTCATGGCCAATATACTAAAACATGTCACTGCAGTCATTTTTCTTGGTTTTCTTCAGCTTTTCTTGGCCTTTGCTAGCGCGGCCACGGTCCATTTTTCGTGGTCCGCGGTGGGGAACCTGAGGGGGATATAAATGGATGGGAATTTAAGTTATTTTCATTTTTCAAAGCCCTAAAAACATAAGAGGCGATTTTCCAAACATTCTTTCTTCTCCAAAACATTAGTAAGTGATTTCTAACTCATTTTCTTTACTCCTTAACTTCTTTTTACAAGATTTCATCTAATGAATTCCTAAGCCTAAAACATGCAATTTAGAGTAGAAAATTGGGGAATTGGGTAGAGTTAGGGCCTTTTGATTTTTCTTGATTTAGACCTCCTGTTGGGGTCGAATTTGAAAATAAATTATATATTCGGGCTCGTGGGTGAATGAGTGACATGGTTTTGGTCCGAACCTCGTGTTTGGACCAAGCGAGCCCGGGGTCGAATTTTGTTATTTTGGAAGAATGCATGGAAATAGGTAATTAGGCTATGTAATTGAATTATTGAATCCTTATTGATATACTTGAGTTAATTATTTCTAGATAATACCATTCCGGAGTTGAATTCTAAAGGAAAGGCGGTGTTAGAGGGTTGATTGCTATATTTTGGACCCGAGGTAAGTGTTTGGTCTAACCTTAGCTTGAGGGAATAGGAGTTGAGTCTTATTTGCTACTTGCTAATTGTCGAGTACGATGTATAGGCATGGTGACGAGTGTCTATACATTGGTGTCTAGCATGACCGTGAGTCTTTATATTGCGAATATTGTGATTTTGTTGTAACTTCCATGCTTAATTGATGATTTCTATATGTTGTAAATAGCATGTGAAGGTAATTGTGATCTTTAAACTTCAAGGAGCATTGGCTCGAGTTGTAACACAAACGGTGAAGATATATGAGATAATTGAATCCTTTGGAGCATTGGCTCAAGTGATAGAGTAAATTATGAAATGAAAGTGAAAGAAAGAGAAAGAGTTATTAAAATATACCCTTGCCGGGTCATTGTTGCTTTAGTGATTATCTCCCTTGCTGGGATGTTGAGATTACTGTTATTGTTCCCTTGCCGAGATTTAATTGTTTAATTGATGTTCCCTTGCAGGGATTTCTATTTCTATTTCTATTCTGTTTACTCCCTTGACCTTGGTTTGTGATGGCTGTTTGGGTGAGGAAGAGTGTTAAATCACGAAGGGTGATTCCGTGCACTGTTTGCTATTGTAAGAAAGAGTGTTAGAGCACGAAGGCTGATGCCGTGCATTGTTTGATATTGTCTCCCTTGCTGGGATGTTGAGATTACTGTTATTGTTCCCTTGCCGGGATTTCTATTTCTATTCTGTTTACTCCCTTGCCCTTGTTTATGATTGCTGTTTGGGTGAGGAAGAGTGTTAAAGCACGAAGGGTGATGCCGTGCATTGTTTTCTATTATGAGGAAGAGTGTTAAAGCACGAAGGGTGATGCCGTGCATTGTTTGATATTGTGAGGAAAGAGTTGCCGTGCCGTACGATGTACCAGTCCGTACTGATATTCATTGATTATACTGTGAGGTAAGAGAGTAAAAGCACGAAGGGTGATGCTGTGCCATGATTTACATTGATTACATTATACATTGCATAGTGAGGACGAGAGTAAAAGCACGAAGGGTGATGCCGTGCCATGAATTACATTGATTACATTATACATTGCATAGCTCAGACGAGAGTAAAAGCACGAAGGGTGATGCCGTGCAAGCTGGTGATTTCTGGTCCTTATTGATATTCTGGCCTTGTTGTTCCTTTCTTTATTTAAGATTTCTTATATGAAACTGTTATCTCCCCACATCATGTTCCCCTTCCCTTATTGATTGATTACTTCTTGTATTTCTTTTCCGCTGTACATATATATATATATTCGAATTGCACGGGTTTACTTGGTAATCTGGTTCTAGCCTCGTCACTACTTCACCGAGGTTAGGCTAGGATCTTACCAGTACATGGGGTCGGTTGTACTGATGCTACACCTGCACTTCTTTATGTTGTGCAGATTATGCAGCCGGACCCTGAGGACATCATTAATGGGACTATCTTTCAGCTTATCCTAGATGCTTCAAGGTATACCCGCTGGCGTTCGTGGGCCTTGGCGTCTCTCCCATCCCTATGTCTTTGTTTTCTGTCTTGTTTTCCTCTAGTTTCGGAGATAGTCATGTATTTCCTTTCAGACTTTGTATTTAGCACTCTATTTGACAGTTCGTGAGTTTGTGACTCCAGGTTTTGGGAAAATTATGCATCGATGTATTATGTTGTCTTTACTTAGTTTTGAAAACCATATTTATTTATTTCCGCTGTTAAGTTGTGAACTGTTTGTAGCTTATTCTGTTAAATCGACGTTTTCATGCTAGTTTAACGATATACATTGGCTTGTCTAGCGAGTTCAACGTTAGACGCCATCACGACCCGATGGTGGGATTTCGGGACGTGACATAATAAGACATATATTTGAGATATAAATTAGGTATATATGAAGACAAGATATAAATTTTGTATATATCGTGATGGTGATTTATATAATACAACTAATATTTCTTTGGTATATATGTGATGTATCTTTTAATGTATCAAGATGTATTTTTGAGGTATAAATTATATATATACAATGATCCTTTTTTTCCCCACTGTATCAAATGGTAGAACAAAACTTTATGTTTGTGCGAGAAAATAGGGACAAATATGTATAGTATTTATTTTTCTTTTTATGGAGGCGGCGGTTGCGAGAAAGAAAAGGTATTGATTTGATGAGTGATTATGGGCGAGATTCTTGGGAGGCTGGCGTTTAAACCGACACCTTATAACTAGTTTATGCTATTTTTTATTTTTTTTAGATTGCTTCTTTTGTAAATCAAAAAAATGTTGCTGGGCTCCTGTATTTATTTTTAAAGAATTAGCCACTTATGAAACTTTCTCTTATTCTATCGTCTATTCATGGGTCTCAAAAAATACGTAAATTGATTTTATGATATTAATCAGAGGCATAATGGTCCTATGGGGTACCGAGAGATGTTATTAACGCATTTCATATGCATTTCATGCATTTATATATGCACATTGATCCATGACCAGATGGCGTTATATACGCGTATATATATATATATATATATATATATATATATATATATATATATATATATATATATGTGTGTGTGTGTGTGTGTGTGTGTGTGTATATATGCATATGGGATATGGGATATGGGAAAGGTATGGCGTTATATACGCATCACCACCTGTTCAGCTGGTATACGTTGATGATTTTGCCCACAGTGGCCGAGATGATATGATGGGATGCCCTCAGAGGCTTGATAATGTTATGAACACATGTACCTATGCACGACATGACATTCATACGTATATGCATGACACTATAAGTATTTCATGATTCACAGAGTTATCCAGACTTACAGGTTGAGTCATTTACTTCATGCTTCTTCTATGTCCTTAATTAATGTTGACTTACTGTTATGTTTCAGTCCTGTCTTACATACTCGGTACATTATTCGTACTAACGTCCTTTTATTGGGGACGCTGCATTTATGTCTGCAGGTATAGATAATCAGTTTGACGAGCTCTCATAGTAGACAAGATTGGCATTCAGCGAAGGATCGGTAAGACTCCACCTCATTCAGAGTGCAACCAAGTCTACGTGTCATCGTGTCAGAGTTTTGATAAAGACTTATGGGTAGGCCGGTACCTTGTCCCGTTTTATGTCAAATAATCATAGAGGCTTTGTAGACACAAGTTTATTATGTACAGAATGTCAAAGTCAGAGGCCTTGACGGCCCATATGTATTCATGTTTTGCGAACGATGGTTCAGTGATATAACATTTGCCCAGTTACAATTGTACATTACGAGTTGTGGCCATGTTGGCCCATGATTGTTACAAGAGGGATGAACGAGTTACAAAGCGGTTCGCTCGGGCTAGCTTGGCACCGGGTTCCAGACACGCCTCCCAAGGTTTGGGGCGTGACAAAAAGTTCGGTGAGTGTTGTGATTTATTGGAAAAGCTGAGTTAGTGGAAGATTTCAATTGGTATGCTATATATTCGATATGTGATTTAGAGCTGAGGGCGAGACCCTCGTGATCTCTTGTGATTCGATATGTTTGAACCGGGCTGAGTACCGCGGTGAAAGTTATATCAGGATGGGATCCTTGTGATTTGTTCATATGCTTTAATTCTTTCCTTGTTATATTATTTTTGTAGGTTAGTATTGATAGATGGTTTTGCATGTCAGGATTGTTTGGTAGTTCCCTTATGTGTTTCTCTTTTCATATCCAGTCATTTTCGCTTTGTGCTTCTTGAGTTTTAGCTTGCGGGGTATGAGCCCGGTGGTGTTAGTTCTAGCTTGGTGATTTGGGTGTCTAATTGTGAGGTCTTTGTGTTTCTTGCATTATTATTAGTGTTATGGAGGTTTGAAACAGAGTTCTATCGGATATGAGGCTAATTGCCGGTGCTGGGTTGATTTCGGGCAACTATCATTATAAGAAGTGTTATTAAGGGCCTATGTGTGGTGTGTTATGTTGTGTGGTCGTAGCTTGTGGGTGCAGACATGAGTTGATGCAGCCCGTTGAGACTGATACCGTATATAGATTTAGAATCGGGTCTTTTGTAAAAGAATAAGAGGTGATAATTTGGGGTATGAGGCTTATCGGTGTTGGTAGGAAGGCTAAATTGCGATTGATATGGTGTTGTCAGGCTCATGTAGATTAGGGTGATGTGGGATCACCTGCGGGTGTATGTTGGAAGTGTGCATTCAGTGACTTAGAGGCTTCGAGGCAATTCTTGACACGTTCGAGGACGAATATTTGTTTTAAGAAGGGGAGAATGTAACGACCCATCCGGTCGTTTTGAGAATTTAAGCTCCGTTCAGTGGTATAAGGTCTTGAACAGCTTCACATTGTGTATACCGACCTGTGCATGGTTGAATTAAGTTGCCGGATGATTCGGAGTCGAATTGGAAGAAGGATTTCTAGTTTTGAAAGCTTAAGTAGTGAAATTTGACTCTTTGTGTAAACGACTCCAGAATAAGTTTTGGATAATATCAACAACTCCGTATGGTGATTTTGGACTTAGGCGTGCGTCCGGATTTGGATTCGGAGGTCCGTAGAGTAATTTGAGGCAATTCGACAAAAGTTGGAAAAATTTGAGGTTTGCAAAATGGAGAAGTTTGACCCACATTTGACTTTTGTGATCAGGGTTAGAATGCGATTCCGAGAGTTGGAGCAGCTCCGTGATGTCATTTGAGACTTGTCTTCAAAATTTGGCGTCATTCCGGGTTTGTTTGAGTAGTTTAGGCACAAGTTTTCGTAGTTGGAAGATTTGGAAGTCCATACTTCAATTCATGGCGCAATTTGCATTTTCAGCATTGTTTGATGTGATTTGAGAACCCGAGTGAGTGCGAGTTAGGTTATAGAACTTGTTTGTGTTTTTAGACGGGGTCTGGTGGGGGCCTCGGGTGTGTTCCGGGTGGGCTATGGGTCAGTTCCTCTAATTTTTGAACTGCTGTTTTTTGTCATCTGGTGTTCTTCTTCGCGGTCGCGAACTGCCTTTGGCGTTCGTGAAGTGTTGCTGGTGACTACCTCGAAATCCTTCATCGTGTTCGTGATTATCCACCCGCATTCGCGTAGGCCCCGTTTGTTGTTCTTCGCGTTCACGCTCTTTCCCTCGCGTTCGCGAAGGGTTCTTTCTGGACAGCCTCACTTTTCTCTTAGGTTCGCGAGCCTTCTGTCGTGATCGCGAAGCACAATGGGGCAACTTCCATTTTTCTTCTTTGTGAACGCGATCCCTTCTCCGTGATTGCGATGCATAAAGATCTGGGCAGAATATATATCTTCTAAATCGAGGGTTAGGCCATTTCTATCATATTTTGACTTATAGAGCTCGATTTTGAGCGATTCTTGGTGGGTTTTTCAAGCAATCGATTGGCTAAGTGTTCTTCACCTAGAATTAAATATATTCCATGATTTTATCTTTATTTTTATCATTTAACTTGTGTTTTGAGTTGAGGAAAATGTTGGTTTTGAAGAAAATTTCTAAAATGAAAAATCATGATTTGAAGGATGAAATAGTATCAGAATTTTGTAATTTTTGTATGGTTGAACTCATAATGGAATGGGTGTTCAAATTTTGTAAAATTTGTCGGGTTCCGAGATGCAGGCCTGAGGGTCGGATTTTAGGTCGACTTTTGGATTTTTGTGAAAGATTTAGACTTTATGATCCGGAATAGTTTCTTATGAGTTTTATTTGTGCATTGAAGTTATTTTAGTTGGATTTGAGACGTCCGGAGGTCTTTTCACCCGAGGAGTTCATTTTAGAGTACTAGGTTGTCATCTTTGAGGTAAGTATCTTGTCTAACCTTGTGTGGGGGAACTACCCCTTAGGATCTGAGTCTTCTATGTTGATTGTAGTCCGCGATGCGAGGTGACGAGTGCGTGGTCGGACTTATTTGTGGGAAGTTCATTTTAGGGTTCTTAATTCCTTATATTCACCGTGTATGAATTTGTTCTTGATATGTTTGAGTTCTTATTTATTGGTTTCACCTCTACATGCTTTGATTAGAGATAATTGCTTTAGGATTCACCCTTACCGTCTACTTGACCCCGATTGACTTAACCGAAGGTTTTACCTCTTCTATCGTCATGCTATATTTTCATAACTGCTTATCCTTAATTGAAATTATTATTATCTCGTCCTATAATTGTTTATTCTTAATTGGAGTTATGATTATCTTTTGCTGCTTACCCTTACTTGAATTGTTAAATATTCCTCGAAATTTCTCAACCTAAAAAGGAGATTAGATAACCTACATCTCAGTTGACTTGCCTTTATTTGGAACTATTTGACTCGTGTTGGCTTCTTATTGTTGACTTGAATATTGTGGAAACCCTTGCTACACTTTGTTTTGTTTTCCCTTGTTAAGCTGTTCTCCTTGTGCCTAGCATTCATTACTGTGGTTATTCCTTGTGAATGAGTTCTACCGTTCTTTGTGATTTAAAGTTCTTAAGTTGATTTACTCGGCGTAGTTTGCATTACTGTCATATTTGCTTTTGTACTTGTTGTGGTGAGGTACGAGGTTTCTGTCGTGCTATAGTTGTTATCTCTGTTGGTTGCGCTGCATATTTAAATTGGGACTACGGAACGATATTTCGGGAGATCCCCCTGCACTGCATATTTATTTTGGGACTACAGACGTATTCTGGGAGATCCCCCTCTATTGCATATTTATTTTGGGACTACGGATGTATTCCGGGAGATCCCCCTGTACTGCATATTTGTTTCGGCACTATGGACGTATTCCGGGACATCCCCCTGTACTGCATATTTATTTTGGGACTACAGATTTATTTCGGGAGATCCCCCAGCACTGCATATTTATTTTGGGACTATGGACGTATTCCGAGATATCCTCCTGTACTTTAATAAATTTAGGACTACGGGACGGGATCCCGGTAGATTTCTCTGTTGATATATCTGTGTTCAGAGCTGTTAATCTTCTATGCTTAGGTGTCATGGGGTGACCTATAATCGAAGGATATTTACTTGGAAAGTTGTATTTGAAAAGTATTTATCTTGAAGAAACTATGTTTGAAGAATATTTATTTGAAAGTATACTTGAGAAGCATTTATCTTGAAGAAACTATGTTTGAAGAATATTTATTTGAAAGTATACTTGAGAAGCATTTATCTTGAAGAAACTATGTTTGAAGAATATTTATTTGAAAGTATACTTGAGAAGCATTTATCTTGAAGAAAATATATTTGAAAGACATTTATTTGAAAAGTGAACTATGTTCAAAGAACATTTATTTGGAAAGTTTATATTTGAAAAGTAATTATCTTGAAACAACTATGTTTGAAGGATATTTATTTGAAAAGTTTGTATTCGAAGGAAGTATATTTCAAAAGAATTTCCTATTGGAAATGTTATATTCTAAAGATTTCAATATAAAAACTTACAGGTGAAAATTTACACTTAAAGGATTTGACTAATTAATTGGGGTTGTTGGCTAAGGCCTGATGTGGAAATTATTGCAGTGCTGAGTTACTACTTGCCCTTACTGTATTGTGGTTTTTGAATTTGGGCTGTGTTCTCGTCCATCCTTCTATGTCTTATTATGGTGTTCCGTTGTTATTTGTTGTCTTTCCTTCCTTATGGTAGTTGTTATGTTGTTAGCCATATCGTGTAGTCATTAGATAGATGTCATGTTTTTTCATTCCTATGCTTATGCTTGTTCAATTTACTAGACCAGTGTGTGTCTTGACTAGTCCTCGTCACTACTTCACCGAGGTTAGTCCTGATACTTACTGGGCACCATTGTGGTGTGCTCATACTAAACTTCTGCACATTTTTGTGCAGATCCAGGTATTTATTAGTAGCTGTGCGGATCATTGCTGAGTAGACTCAAGGTAAACCTGTTGCTGCGTACGCAAGCTTCGGAGTCACCTTCTTACTTTGTATTCAACGGTTTTTTTACTCATTTCCAAACAGTTGTATTTAGAAGTTGTAGCAAACTCTGTAGAGCTTATGACTTGTACTACCGATTTTAGAAAAGTTGTAAATTATGTAAAGATTTCTATATCGAGACTGTTAGATTTCCTTTGTTATTGTTGTTATTCAGTAAATGTTAGGCTTACCTAGTCCTTAAGACTAGGTGCCATCACGATACCCAACAGAGGATAAATTGGGTCGTGACAATCATTCATAGGTTCCCCACACAATTTTAGTTGGAAAATTATTCTATATACAACATAATTATATTCACTTATGGTCTTATGATCTTGTAGCCATAAGTGCATCCACTCATGATGAGCTCTTGGCAATACCATGACCTTTAGTTGGTCATATTGTTCCTTCAAAATATTCCATAATTGAAATGGATCTTTCAATGTTAAATATTCATTTTTTAACCCTTCATCGAGATGATGGCGAAGGAAAATCATGGATTTCACTTTATCTTGACTTGATGCTTCATTTTCTTCTTTAATAGTGTCACCAAGAACTCTAGCGTCAAGGTGAATTTCAGCATCAAGTACCAATGGCAAATAGTTATTCCTAGAGATGTCAAGTGCCAGAAATTCAAGTTCTGACAAATTCGACATTGTGAAAACTATCACAGAAAATAAGTGAATTAGAATGATAAAACTTATTATCAATAAAAAAAATTCAATGCACAATATAATCGTTTATTAATATTCTCTCTCTATATTTTTTAGAACAAACAATTATGTATAGTGTGATGAGAAATTAGTGCTTAATATTATACACAAGAACTTAAGACATGTAAGTATATTTCCAAAGAATAAATAAGTTGAATTAATTTCATTAACAGGTACTAGTATATTTTGTTCTACTTAGAAGACGTTTCAATAAGTTAAGTAGGCATAAAACTAGATGATATAAATTCTTCCAAGTTTCAACATTGAATACAATTCATCTAATAGTTTAGTCATTAATTTTAAAGTCATTAATTAGTTTGTACACTTAGATGATAAATTAATTGAAGACATGTTTAGACCTTTTGAAAATTTTGCAAGAATTCCTATTCTTTCAGACTATTTGGATGTGGCTTAATTAGTCTAATTATGGTAAGTCAATTTAATACTTATCTATTTATGTATATGATTAAACCTCTTCTTAGTTTATATAATGAAATAACAATTTAACCGAAATTTATTGTTTTCATACCAATGTAACTATTATGATCATATTCCAAACAAGTTATGCATATGGTATTTAAATTGCAGGTTACGAAAATCCTAATAGAAACGTTATAAATATAGGAATGTATACCTGAATCGGAAAACAAATTGACCACCTATTTTAGGAAGAAGATTAAATTCAGATGAAGCAGATAACCTCAATTAGTTAGAACTTCATGCTAATAATGTATTAAGAAATGAGAGCAAAATAGAACAATAGAGTAACTGAGACAAGATATACAGGAGGGAGAATGATTTTGCTATTTCTCTTCTTGGTGTGTTTTTCATAGGGTCAAAAGTTCCCTAGTTAAAGGTACAAATACATTCAAAGGTTATAAGTTAATGTACTTCTTAATTAAGTTATGATGACTCTAAAGGTCATCTATGTGTTAGAACCCAATTCTGTGCTTTTAAGCGTTAAATACCTCATTTTATCCTTCCTCGATTTGCATTCATAGTCCGGGCGTATTTCCGAAAAGCTATTATGGTAAAAATAAGAATTTTTGCCAAAAAACTTCATTTGAATTGACCTCGGTCAATATTTTTAGTAAACGGACCTGGATTTGTATTTTGACGGTCCTGGTGGGTCCGTACCATGATTTGGGACTTGGGCATATGCCCAGAATCGAATTCAGAAGTCTCTAGTTCGAGATATTGGACTTTGTCAAAATTTGAAGGTTAAAGCCTTAAGGAATTTGAAATGTTTGACTAAATCTTGATTTTTTGGATAATGGGTCTGTAGTTTAGTTCCGGAACTCGGTATAGGTCCAACACCATACTTATGACTTGTCTGTGAAATTTGATGAAAAACGGAGTTGGTTTGACGTGATTCAAACGTCCGGTTATGAAAATAGAAGTTTCAAAGTTTTCTTGAAAATTTCATTTGATTTGGTGTTCAATTAGTAGTTCTAGGTGTTATTTTGATAATTTGATTGCGCAAGCAAGTTCGTATGATATTTTTAGACTTATGTGCATAGTTGGTTTGGATCCTCGAGGGCTCGTGTGAGTTTCGAATAGGCTACGGTGTGAATTGAACTTAGAAAATCATAGCTGGTGCATCAGGTCTGCAGATTTCACATTTGCGAGCAGTGGGCTGGGGGGTGGACCTTCGCATTTGTGAAGTTTTGGACGTTTGCGATCCTCACTTGTCCGTATTTGATAACACTTATTCGCATTTTTGATGAAAGCAGGCCTAGGGCATTTTTCGCATTTGCGAAGAAATTGTCGCATTTGCGAATCCCAGGTCGCAAATGTGATGCTTGTAGCTGAACAAAAGATGACTTAGATGGGATTTATGATTCATTTTTCAAATTTTCAAATCTAGAAACACAAAAGACGATTTTCCAAAGAACTTTTCTTCCCCAAATCATTGGTAAGTGATTTAAAACTAATTTCTTTCAATCTTTCACTACTTTTCCTAAAATTCAACCTAAAATCTAAGGTTTTCATGGTGGAATTGGGGTTTTTGGGTAGGAATTGGGATTTGGTAAATTGGGGATTTAGACCTCAAATTGAGGTCGGAATCCAAAACAAATTACATAACCAGGCTCGGGGGTAAATGGGTAATCAGGTTTTGGTCCGAATTTCGGGTTTGGACCAAGCGGCCCCGGGTGTTGACTTTTGTTGACTTTTTCAATAATGACCTAAATTTAATTCTTACTATTGTGGATAGTTCCTAAGGCTAAAATTGAATTTTTTGGTTGGTAATTTGCTAGATTCTATTGGATCGTAGGCTTGTGTGAAAGGAAAAGCCATGGTTGAACTTTGAGTTTGGTCGTTGGAGCGAGGTAAGTGTCGTGATTAACCTTGACTCAAAGGAATAGGAATTGTTTGCCTAATTGCTACTTTTTTTGATATTGGGTACAACATGTATGTGAGGTGACGAGTATTTATGCGTTGTTGTCGGGTTATAGCATGCGGGTTGGCTTGTTCCATGTAGTTTATTACTTTTTTTGAGTCGTTATCCATGCTTAGATAATTGGAAATTGAATTTAAAGTTGAAATTTGTATTGTGGAACCGTTGTTGAGGTAAAGCCTGTGATTATTGAATTCTATCTTCCCGCTCTATGTTGTTCATCATTTTGGGTGATGGAGAGTATTAATGCATGAAGGGTGATGCCATGCCATATTGAGGGTGTAATGCACGAAGGGTGATGCCATACCGTATCAATGATTTACATTGTGAGGTTGATAGTAAAAGCACGAAGGGTGATGCCATGCAACATTTCGTTTCATTGTGAGGTTGAAAGTAAAAGCACGAAGGGTGTTGCTGTGCAACTTCTTTTATGGTGTTTAATTGTTTTTACTGATTTAAGGCTTATCGACTGTTCTGGTTATCATATCTGCAGTAGCTCTTATATCTTGTTTTCTCATTAGCATGTTCCCCTCCCAACAGTACATATTTTAGCTGTTATTATTGTTTTTCTTTTACATATACTGTTATCCGCACAGGTTTAATATGTGGGTGTCTTGTCTTAGACTCGTCACTACTTCATCGAGGTTAGACTCGACACTTACGAGTACATTGGGTCGGTTGTACTTATACTACACTCTACACTTCTTGTGCAGATTTTGGTACCGGCCCTAGCTGATTGAGAGATTAGCTGCTGGATTTGCTGTCAGGAGATCCAAGGTAGATCTGCTGCAGTCCGCAGACCCTGGAGTCTCTTCCTAGTTTTATCATTTACTGTTTCTTTATTTAAAATAATGTATTTTCCCTTTTATACTTTGTTTGTAGTAAATCATAGTAGCTCGTGAGTTGTGACTCCGGATTCTAAATGTTTCAGATATTACAAGTTTATATTATTCCGTGAAGCTGTTTTAGTTTCTATTTTAGCTTAACTATTCTTATTATTGAAAGTGGCTAAGATTGGTATTAAGAACCCTCTAACGTTGGCTTTCCTAGCAAGTGAAATGTTAGGCGCCATCACGGTCCCGACGGTGGGAATTTTGGGTCATGACATAAGTACATGAATACAAAGAATGTTAAATAGATAGACAAATGCATTCATCTCATAACAATTTCAAATTTAATCTCTAGATTAATTATCTCTTATCCCTCGTAATAAACAAGTTAAGATAAAATCATAACATTAAAAAAATATAATAATATTAATCATACGTTTATTTTATGATTGCTCAATGTTAGAGGCTCGTCCAATCACAGACTAATAGTCTGTTTGGCCAAACTGAAAAAATCAGCTTATTTTGAAAAATACTTTTTCCAAAAGTGCTTTTCTTAAAAGTACTTTCGGAGAGAAGCATTTTGTGTTTGGCTAATTAGTCTGAAAAGCATTTTTGAACGATAATTTGAGTTTGTCCAAGTTTTTCAAAAAAGTGCTTTTAAGTATTTAATACGAATAAGGACATGAGTAGATTTATTTAATAGTAAATATTATAAGTAAATAAATAATATAAAAAATAATCAAAGCCAATAATTAAATCTTTTCATTTTATTTAAGTAGAATAAACAAATTAAATTAAAAAGTACTTTAATTTTTTTAAGATGATTTAAATATGTTAAAAAATTATTCAACAAACATAAAAACATTCACCCTAAAGTCACTATATATTAGAAAGTTATTCTAAAAATAAGAAGAAACACTTATACATTAATATCCTACTTATTAGGTCTAAAATAAGTAAGGTTATTTTGGTATATACTATATTTATTAAGGGCATTTTTGATAAAAAGAGAAGTCAAAACTGCTTCTGCTTCTGCTTCTAGGGAGAAGCTACTTTTTTTTGTTTCTCAGAAACTGCTTCTGCTTCTTCTCAAAAGCACTTTTTTCTACCAAAAAACTTGGCCAAACACCTTAAATTGGGGGAAAAAGCATTTTTGGCCTTTGGAGAAGCTTGGTCAAACATGCTATAAGTAATACTAATACGTAATGCACTAATTAGTGATGTTATAATGTTTTACGAGGAAAAGGGATGGTAGTAACGAGACTTGTGAAGTGTAGTGACACTAAAGAGTAAATACTCATACGAGTATGTATACGGTAGAAATCGGGGTTACCCGATTTCACTATTTGATCGATGCTGGAATGTTGCATTAAATGGACTTTGCAGCATGTACCTCGAGAACAGAACAGTGAAGTCGATGCCCTTGTAAATCTTGGATCATCGGTCGAAGAAGACGAAATCGGCTCATGGACTGTAGTTCAAATCTCAAAGTCAGTTATCGAAGAAGGCCGCGCTGAGATAAGCTCCACAAGCCTAACCTGAGATTGGAGGAATAAGTATATTGATTATTTGAAAAATGGGAAGCTCCCATCGGACCCTAAGGAATCGAGGTCTCTACGAACAAAAGCTGCCCGATTCACATTGGCTGAGGATGGAACATTGTACAGGAGGATGTTTGATGGATCGTTAGCAGTATGCTTAGAACTAGGGGAAACCGATTATGTCATACGAGAAGTTCACGAGGGTACTTATGGGAACCACTCCGGTGCCGAATCACTAGTTAACAAAATCATCAGAGCAGGATACTATTGGGCCAATATGGAGAAGGACACTAAAGAATTCGTTAGAAAATGTGATAAGTGTCAAAGGTATGCACCAATGATCCACCAGCCCTGAGAACAACTTCATTCGGTCCTATGCCCGTGGCCATTTATGAAATGGGGGATGGACATCGTCGGCCCTCTTACATCGGCCCCAGGTAAAGATAAATTCATTTTATTTATGATTTCTTTGAATGGGTTGAAGCACAGGTCTTCGAGAAAGTCAAAGAAAAAAAAGTTATAAACTTCGCCTGGGATCACATCATATGTCGATTCAGGATACTTTCCGAGATTATATGCGACAACGGGAAGCAGCTCATCGGCAGCAAGGTAACAAAGTTTCTCGAGGATCACAAAATAAAACGGATCTGATCGACACCATATCATCCTAGCGGAAACGGGCAGGCCGAATCGACAAACAAGACCATAATTAAGAATCTAAAGAAGAGACTGAACGACGCTAAAGGAAAATGGATAGAAATTCTACCCAAAGTCCTTTAGGCCTATCGAACAACATCAAAGTCCAGTACAGGGGAAACACCATTCTCCTTAGTATATGGCTCCGAAGCCTTGATCCCAATCGAAGTCGGGGAACCCATCTCTACAGCAACAAAAATTAACACTTAGTCGAGATAGAAGGCGTTGGCCCTCTTCGAAGAGGGTAGACGCATCGTTGAGGTCAGAGGCATCATCAGCCCCGGTAAAACAATCCCGAAAGGGATCCTCTTCACTGGGGACTCCGCCTATGTCGGGGTCATTATATCCCGAGCTTCCCTTATAGTATCCTCGGAGAAAGTCGGTAGAGAAGGCGAGTGATCTGCTGTCACTGCCTTGAGCGAGTCACTCGGGGCACTCTGTTCAGCTATGGGGTTTCAGAACCAGCCCCCTCTGGTATGAATTTTGGGCGAGTGATGATCCCTAACTCAGGTGATTCGGGGGCTTTTCCCGAATTTTCTTTGGAACCTCATCGTCACGAGGCACGGTTGTTACACCCCATATTTTCCTATGTGATAGTATGTCGTAAGTCAATAGATTTAAGCTCAAAAATAAGATCATATTTGAAATTAAGTTAATAATTTTACCTTGGAGGTTACAAATATTCAATATCGTGAATAACAATTACCAGGTGGGTTGGAAAGCTTAGATGCTAAACGACTTGAAGAAAATAGGGTTTCATCGAAAGTCGACACGTCTAGAAAATAATATGAAATTTTGGGGTGATACTAGGGTTCTTAACATGATAAAAAGGTTATGTTATGACTTATTTAAGTCGTATGATAGTCGCGTGTTACGTTTTGAAGTCAAACAAGTTGTGGAACAAAAGGTTGCAAAGGTCATCACAAGTTACATTCATAATGTGCTGAAAATTAGGTAAAATATAACTGAGTTTTTATTCCAATATACTTAGAATTATTGAATGATATACCTACCAAATTGAATATCTATGAGTCTAGTTTCCAACACATTAAAGCGTTTGTATACACGATGCCGTAGTAAAGATATATTTGCGTTTTAGCGAGACTGCACCAAGCAGCTCTCTATGGGATCCACATAGGCGGTTTAGATATGTTGATATGTATAAGACGCCTCAACCCCATTTTAAATCGTTCATTTTCAGTATATTCAGACCCTAGACACCTGTAATACACTCTCCCAAGGTTATCTCATGATCCAAGACCCAAACAAAGGGAAAACAATACAAATCAAGTGTCAGGAATCCCGTTGTGCTAGTAAGTTTCTTGTTCTTCTTGTTTTTGCTGATATTTGGGTGGTTCCAGCTCGTGTGGGAGATTGATTTAAGTGGTTTATATTCTGTAAAATACTCTTCCATGGTTTTCATATCAACCCTAGGTTTCAAGTCTTACAAATGGATTACACCATATTTCAACATCAAAAGTTAGTTCTAGTGAAGAACAACACCTCTTTGAGGTTGTGTTGTCATTAAGGATAGTTGTGGGCTGTGTTTGGATGAAATTTGAAGTTTTTGCTACTTTATAAGATGATTATAACAGCCTAATAATGTTGCTTAAGCTTTCTTGTATGTTGGTTCAGTTGTTTGGATGATAAACTACAAGATACTACTTGGATTAGCTTAAATGGTGTTATATTTCCATTGAGGGCTGTTGTAAGCTAAATATAACTTGGATTTTGACTTGAAGATACTTTAGGATGTATTTTTATTGTGTTATTTCATATAATTAAGGTTATCTTTATTTTTATTAAGTTAAATGGATGGACTAGACATGAACTAGTGAATAAAGTTGCTAATCGAAGATTGTTCGAGTTGTAGATGGTTTCCTTTGTTATAAATATATGGTATAAGGATGGAATAATTGATGAAATAATTCATTATCATGTTAGTGATACTCTTAAGTTAATGTGAGAAGTCTATAAGGGGTGATATGGGTTATACGGATTCCAATCGGAGCTTACCGCTCGTCGTGAAGTAGTTGTGACTTGTTGTTGTTATATGGTGTCTTGTTATTAATATTTATATGTTGTGGGATTTTTCTGTCTGTTTTTGTTATTATATTGTATTGGAGGAGGCCCTTGTTACAGGGGATATTCTGCCCGAATTTACGTAAACGAGCTACTAGCTTAAGTTACAGACTTAGCCTTTGCTCAACATTGATTTTGAATCTCCGTATGCTATGATAGATTGAATTGACTTGTTTGAAGAGTTGCTTGGAAGGTATTAAGGACTCAACTTGGTTAAGGTATGTTAAAGCACTTCCTTATTTCTTTTGTCATGATCTAAAGTGAAACGAACGTACACGATACACTATTTCATAAAGAATATATTCCTAGCAACTAAGGTTGTCCATGTTGTTCTTTTCTTATAAAGTTATCCTAAGAAAGTATGTATGATCCTTGAATCCTAGTGAAGTTCATATTGATGGTACGATGTCCATAATGTTAATCGAAAGTGCAATGACCTTACGTCACTCTGAAAGGTTTAGAACGTGATTCCATGAGTCTAACATGCATTATATATGTATCTACTTTACCCTACCAAGCCGCGCTATAGTCGGCCGGGTATGACACCTATTGTGAAACCACTGATAAGTTGGGTTTACAGATCTCCACGTGGCTGGGTACGATTCTACCGAGCCTTATGATGGCCGGGTACATTTTTACCGAGTCCTCTTCGAGGCCAGGTACGATATGCTGATGATGATTCCCACAGAGGTATATGTTTTTAAAAGTTTATGTATATATATGTATCATGCATTTCATGTCAGTAGCCCTCAGAGGTGCTCAGATGCTACAGGTTGTATCTCTTCTATCTCACTTTACATTATTTTTCTTATTTATGCTTTCCTGCCTTACATGCTCGGTACTTTATTCGTACTGACGTCCCTTTTGCCTGGGGACGCTTCGTTTCATGCCCGCAGGTCCTGATAGACAGGTTGACAGTCCTCCTAGTAGGCTATCAGCTCAGCGGAAGGTGTTGATGCACTCCACTTGCTCCGGAGTTGTCAATTTGCTCAGTATGATTGGGACATGTATTGACCTATATGACATTTATGTACTCTTAGAGGCTTGTAGACAAATGTCTGTATATGGACACTTGTATGGCCTTGTCGGCCTATATTTTTAGTGTACAAGATCATGTCAGCCTTATAGGCCCATATGTTGCATGTATAAGTTTTTATATAATGCTGGGTCATCCTATGTCTAGTATGAACTTATATTTTATTCTGGTTATCTCATGATGGCCCATTTACCCATGAAAGTATTATAATAAAGATATGGTATGTTGGTACTTGGTTGAGTAAGGTACCGGTTGCTCATCGTGGCCCTTCGGTTTGGGTCGTGACAAGGGTCTCGGTAGCCACCGCCAGCTTAGGAGATTTGGTGGTCTCGGCGGTCTTTCTTACTCGAATCACTAGTGCTGAGTCATCACCTTCGTTCTCCTCATCTTCTTCTTCCCTCAGCCTTCAAACTAAATCTATAGTAAGAGGAATAATTTTCCTCCCGGTTCTTCGAGCTGGATCATTTTTGGGCTTGGGGTCCTCGGATGCCGAGACCCCCCTTTCTCTTATTATCTTTCCTATATTTCGAAATTAGGGACCTAGCCTCTTCTTCACTACTCGGAGGTCTCAAGAATGCATCTTTTTTTAGGCCTGCACAAAAAGAAACTGAGTAAGAAAAAGAAATGTGACCAACACCTCAGAAATTAGGGAGAGAAACTCACCATGATTCTTTGCCTCCCATTTGCCTTTTGCCAAGTCGCGCCAACAACGCTCAACATAAGTGGAAGTGAGTCTAACTTCTGAACCCATTCCTCGAGGTCAGGAACTGCTTGAGGCATCCAAGTAGCCGCTACATGACAATTGAAGATGTTAAATAAAGCAACAAATGGATACATGGAAACTAACAAGTAAAGCGTTTCTTACCTTCCGAGTTTCATTTCTCGGGAAATGGTATTTTTTTCCTTCGGGATGAGGTCACAGGTCCTCACTCGAACAAACCAACTCATCCACCCCCGGTGCTTGTCCTCGTCGATACTCGAGAACAACGCCTTAGTCGCTCGACGTTGAAGTTTGATCAACCCTAGAAAGATTCGGGGCGGTATAACCTTATGAGGTGGTCGAGGGTGAATGAAAACCCCTTAATTTTGCTGGAGAAAAAATGGAGCATGATCACGATGCGCTATAAAGAAGGGTGAACTTGGCCAAGGGTCACTTGGTACCTCTTACAGAAATCTATGATAACTGGATCGAGGAATCCAACGTGAAAGGGTAAGTGTAAACACTTAGAAACCCTTCCACGTGGTGGTAACACTTTCTTCAGGAGAAAGGATCTGTACAAATTTGTCCCTCCAGTTACAGTCCCTTTTAACATCCTCGAGACATCCCACTATTATCGAGCAGATATATCTCTATACATTCTCACATCGGCCAGGGACCGATGTAGGGTTCTCAACTTTGAAGTCAGACTTTAGAACACACGGTCTGGGAACATACTCACTGGGGAGTGGTTCCGCTGACATTTTATCACCAGCCGGCCATGAAGAAGAAGATGAAGCCTTTTCCTTTTGTGGAATGGTTTTGGAAGTTTTCGCCATTATTCAAGTAGAAGAAAGAGGATAGTATTGAATTTTGGTGGTTTGAAACTAACAGAGATGGCCTAAGGAGTGATGAAAGAGAAGACATTGAGAGAGTTAAGGATTTGGAAGAATCGATGAAGATGAAAGTAAAAGTTTGATTCAAAAAAAGAAGCCATATTTGTAAATTTACGGTGACGATTCGACGGCTCTAGTGGCCGAGCGCCCACTGACGCGCGAGAAATGTATCGACGGGACGTTTCAGTCAGTTCCATCGCTTATGTGACGAGGATGACATTACTATTTACCAAGGTCATAAGAAAATGGAGGATCAAATCGTTTCTTATCATTATATTCTAAGAAACGAAGGGATTATGTGTATACGATAGAATTTGGGGTTACCCAATTTCACTATTTGATCGAGGCTGGGATGCTGCATTGAAGAGCTGAGACGACGAGTCCGAAATCGAAGCCTCTTTCTAGATCGAGGTTGATATAAACCGAGGCCAGAAGAGACAGACTTCGAGTAATATCGGGAGAGCTTTATAACGGAAAATGGGATATATTCGCGATTGGTAAAGGACCGTGGCGTGAATCTCGGAAATGATCAAATCTATAGCGGTTAATCAGCTGTTTATATGATTTTCTTCTGTAATTAGAAGTGTACCTTAATTAGGATTCTTCTATTATATAAAGAGGAATTTCATTCATTTGTACGGATCATTCATTGCTCACTGAGAAAATATATACAACCATTCCTTTCTTGCTTATTGCTCTACTTACTATTCATCAGAATTGTTCTTGTGCTACTATCACCTCGAGAATACGTTAATTCTAGGTCGAGGTTCAGATTGTCTACTGGTTTGATTTATTTTGTAGTTTAATTCAGTCATTCATCTTTTCGTTTATTAATTGATATCGGATGAAATCACATATCCTTAAAATCACAATACAAGTTTAATTGTTATTCAAATTTTAGGGTAAACAAAGTAATAGTAGAATTTATGTCAAAGTTGTTAAAGCAAGATTTCGTTACTCCAAAAGTTGCTCATTAATCTTTGGTTCATAATCTATATGTAATTGCCCGTGAAAAATTGGTGGAGTTATTATAAGCAAAACTAGGATAAATAATTTGAGTACTTATAGGTAACCTCAAACTTAAGATAGTAAGTATCTATATGGTGTTTTATTATCTAAATAGATTATGACAACTTTACAAGCAGTCAAGCATTTAATTGAATTTTGCAATTTTTGGTACGATTTTTTGGTTTGAACACAGAATCAGTAATAGAGAGTTTTGAATGGACGCCATAAACTAATACTATGTCAAACGAGTTCTAAGTGTGCCCTCTACGATAAAGTAAAAACTTATGCAGTGCTGTATGATTTTTTAATATATTTTGAGCCTGAAATCTTTTCCACAGAAAAGCTAATTTGAATCTTCCTATATGAATAACTTTGATACTCCATCATAAATGTATCTGGTGCAATATATGCACCCATCATTTGAGAACTAGGAAGCACTTGAATTGCTCAATTCTCTAACATGTCGAGCTTTAATGTTCTTATTACTTAGTTGAAGTTGTTTCTTATTCTAATATAGATCATTCTAGTTGGTAAAATTGAAATAGAGTGATTGAATAAAGGATGCGTAATGACCCGACGGATCGTTTTGTGTATTTGAGCCCCGTTTTTCCTTTTGAAGCTTCCCGTAGGCGTATTTGTGGTTTTATGAGTTGGGGGGGAGGGGGATGGATGGTTTCGTTTCGGGTAGGTCTTAGATTGATTTGGATCGATTTGTTCTTAGTTTGGAGGCTTAAGTTGAAAATGTTGACCGAGGCTTGACTTTTGTGGAAACTGTTACATTTCGCGTTTTTCGTACGTTAAGGTTTCGTCCTCAGTTAATTGACGAAAACTTGGGGATGAGATTATCTTGAGGTTAGTATATTTATGCTATTTGTACCAAGCAATAAGTAAGTGACATGGAAGAAAGGGTACGCAAATTAAAGAAAATGAGTTTCGTTAAAGGTTGTCGAATTTGGATAAAATACATTCCGAGCTATAATGCCCAACACTTATGGACTAGTACCTTCCAAGGTACCATATGACCACGGTAGTATGATGTATAATGTATATTAAAAATAAATAGAACTTTAAGTAATTCAAGAAATTTTTTAATTATGAGGGTAGTTGGTTAATTACCGGATAACAGAATATTACCTAATTATTTAATAAGTGGATAAAGATTAAATATCCCAACCTCACGTGGCAACTAGCCATGTTACAGGGAATGACTAATGACTAAGTCATTCCTTGCTAAGGTGTCATGAAGACGCAACATATTTCATTTCCAAGATTTTGACTAATCAAAGTCTTTCACTTAAAGACTAAACAGACCATGCTAATTTAATTTGAAATATTCCAAAACTAAGAACAGAAACGTTAGGACCTCACATTACTTGCTGGATGAAGTAGATGTTAGCCATTTTCTTTGCAATCAATTCCTACAAAAAACCCAACAAGAATTATTAAAGTCTTAGCAACATAATTACGTTTTGCGATTCTAATGAAGTACGGTGTAATTTTTTTCAAGAATATCATACGGATTTTTCCCTACTCCAGGTATGTTAAGACTAAGCCCTTCTTTTATTTTGGCATTATCCCATATAAATAAATCACGCATGAATTAGATTTTGAGCTTATCCTATTTCAACCAGTGTTCTTCTAGGAATGATAAATATTTATAAGGAAAACTTTGGCAATATTTGTTATGCTTATTAATAACAGAAACCGTATCATTTATTTCAAATCAAATGTTTAGGTAATTATTTAATAATAGTTGAAAAATTATATTATATACATTTTGAGTGAACGTGATTTTTCTATAAGATATTTGTATAAATTTGTATATACAAGAAAATGAGTTTCTTTAACTTTTAGGGAGCAGATTGCATTTAATACTTTTACAAAGTAGATATATTCGTTTAAGACAAACATAACAGAAATAAGGAAATTTTAAAATAAAGCATCAACCTAAGTAAAAGATTTTTTTTATATTTGATAACGAGACATAAAGAAAAATTCATATCCCAGAATTTACGTATATTTTGCTAGTCTCGCAAGTTACAGTATTCTCTTTATCGGGACTTCATATTCATTTGAGTATTTCTTTCTTCCAGTCAAGAGAGCAGAGAGTTTATATATAAAATATTAGAGTATTTTCATTACCATCGAGCTATAATAGATGGGCAGGCTCATATTGGGAAACCTCTGATCAGATGGTAAGTTATACACCGAGCCTACTGTGGCCTAGCACCTATGAGCGCGCCCAGTTGATCGAGATATAGAGCCTAGTATGGGCGAGCGCCTATGAGCGAGCCTACTACGGCAGAGCAGTTATATATATATATATATACCGAGCTTTATAAGGCCGGACAACTATTTTACTTATTATATTGAGAGAATAGAGTCAGTATCAGTATGTGAGCATATCTTCAGATTATATTTGACCCCAAGCTATTTTCAGTCATTATATTATAAGTTCAGTTTCAGCTTTCAGTATATTGCCTTACATACTTGGTTCATTATTTCGTTCTGACGTCCATTTTTTTTGGGGCGCTCATGCGTGCATGTTCAGACAGACAGACGGGTAGACCTCCTCAGTAGGTGTTTGCCCGAGTTCAGCTTTATCGGTAAGCTCCCCGTCCTTTGGAGTTGCCGGGTCTAGAAGTTTTGGTGTACATCTCGTGTATATATGTAGATAGGATATGGGTAGGTCGGGGCCCTATTCCGATCATAGTACATCTATCAATAGGGGCTTGTAGACATATCCTGTCGGTTAGTGCAGTATGTTGGGCTTGTAGGACCTGTACGTATATTTTGTTGGCTTGTCAGTTGTAGTAATTATGACGGCCTTGCCGGCCCAGCTTTATGTTGACATTAGTCAGCGTTAGTCTTCATTTAGTTTTATATTTTTCATCGCACATTATCTTGTAATGTGGCCCATAGACAAAGTATGACATTACATGTTCAGAGTCTCGTAGTCGCAAGTGGTATGCAAAGATAAGTGGGCACTGGGTGCCGGTCTCTTCCCCAGACTCGGGGCGTGGAAGAAACGATTCTGGAACGGTATTTTGATGGTTCCGATAGGTTTGTATGGTGACTTTTCACTTACGTGTATGCTCAAAATTGCATTCGGAGGTTCCTAAATTGAATTGGCTATTTTTGCCGAAAGTCGGCAATTTGAAGGTTTAGAAATTTTTTAAGTTTGACCATGGTTTGACTTTATGGCTATCGAGTTTGAATTTTTGTTTCAGGACTTGGAATATGTCCTTTTGTCAATTGGAACTTGTGTACAAAGTTTGGTGCCATTCCAAGTTGGTTTGGTAGGAATCAAACACTTAGTTGTGATTTTAGCGATCCTTGAGTTTCATTATGAATTTTATGTGTTTTGGTGTCTGATTCATAGTTTCGGATGTTATCTCGGTGTTTTGAGTTTGCAGGCGAGTTCGTATGATATTTTAAGACTTGTGTAGATTTTTAGTGTGGAGGCCCGAGGGCTCGGATGAGTTTCAGACGTATTTCAGATTAGTTTTGACTTGGTTTAGGACTACTGGTGTGTTGGTGCTGCGGTTATCGCAATTGCAAGCACCAATTCCCAATTGCGAAGAAGGCCGGAGGTGTCAGTTCTCGCAAATGCGATGCCTTGATTACAATTGCAAAGGTGGATCATTTCCTAGGCTGGCCGCTTTTGTGACATTTTTGGTCAATTTTGCGACCTGGGCAGACTTCGCAAATGCGATATATAAGTTGCATTTGCAGCATTCCCTGGGCTTGTCATGCAGCGCAATTGCGATCCTTTTGTCGCATTTGAGAGTGTTTTGTGAACTCTGGGTCGCATTTGCAACTTCTGCAGCTGAACAAAATAGTGGGATTTCAGAACTTAGTCTCATTTTATCACATTTTGAAGCCCTAGACTCTGTGGAAGCGATTTTAGGAGGAGATTTTCATACAAAACTATTAGGTGAGTGATTTTGACTCAATTTTGATATATAACATGATTATTTATGAATTTTAACATCTATACCATTTGGGATTTTTTTTACTATATTTTGAAAAACAAAAATTGAGTTTTGATAGTCGAATTGGAATCGGACTTGAAAACCAAACACATATATGGACTCGTGGGGTTATGGGTAGTCGAGATCTACCTTTTGACTAGGGTTTGACCGGACGAGCATGAGGTTGACTTACTTTGACTTTTTAGGATTGTGTATAAATCTTAACCTTATTAATCAAAATTGGTTTCTCTTGTATTGTTTGATATATTATGCCGTTTTTGTTAGATTTCAGCCGAGCGGAGGTGAATTTTAAGGAAAAGCATTTTTAGAGTATTTAATTGGCCTAGTTGAGGTAAGTATCTTGCCTAACTTTGTATGAGGAATATTTCCTCTTAGGATTTGATCTAATTGTAATATTTTGTAATATGTGAAATGACGTGTACATAAGGTGACGATTGTGTACACGGGCGTATGTGTATTAATTGACCGGATTAGACCTTAGGCTATTAATATGTCTTGAATTTGAATTATTTGTTATTTGAGGCACTCTTATTGTTATTCACTCCCCGTACTCTTTTGTTATTGTTGTGATTCTTGTTCATATTGTTGTGGAGCCGTGAGCTATGTATTATTGTTGCTTTGGTATCGTTGTTTGGGCATTATGGTGGCATATGTGCACGTGTGGTGCAGTTAATCATTGTGTTTTGAATGAAATGCGCATGCGGTGACATAAGTGTGATGTGTATATTGATGGCCATGCAACGAGATAAGGGGGCTTATGCGTGTGTTGCTAGTAAGCGAAAATACCTCATTATGATGCACACACAACGAGATAAGGGGACTTATGCACGTGAAGCTATAAAGGGGAAATATTTTAAATGTGAAACTCACGCGACGTCATAAGGGTGATTTATGGTCATGTTATGTTGAACATCAGGGTGATTCTTGTTTCTATTCTTGAGTTGGAACGAGTTGATGATCTGATCATGCCATTTTTTTTCCTTAATTGATTTCACTTGTGTTTTGCATGTTTTGGTTAATTTTCCGTGCTATCACATGCCTATCTTTGTTGCTACTTATTTAGTTATGCTTTCCGTTGTTAGTATTATATTGATATTTGTATACGGTTAAAATCGGGCTCTCCCCATTTTGTATATTGGGACTAGGGTGGTAGGCCGAGGATTGGTCCCGTGTTATAACAGACCAAGACATGAAGACGCGGTACCAAGCTCAGGATTCGAAGGACCAAATCGAGACCAGCCAGGATCGAGACCAAACGGGATAGACATCGAGCGAGTCCGAAGAAAGCCTACTAACGGAAAGTCGAGATATCCATGACCGGGCAAGGATCATGGCGGAAATCTCGGCACAAATCAAATCAAGAACAATTATTTAGCCAATCATGGGATTTCTTTCTGTATTAAGAATTATACCATAAGTAGAATTTCTCTACTATATAAAGGGGTTCCAATCATTTGTAAGAATATAATTCTCGCATAACAAAGAAATATAATACATATTCCTCTCTTAAGCTCTTTTGTTCTTCAATTCAGTTCATCCCTTTCAATTACATACATCCATTTGATTCGAGGACGATCAAGCTCGAGGTCCAAGCTGTATTTTATATCGATTTGCTTTAATTTCATAGTCAAATTTTAGTATTAATTCTTATATTTATCAGTTTGTGACAAGTGAAATCACGTATCCTTAAAATCACTTATAAATTTAATTGTTATCTGATTTTAAGGGTATATAGTTTGGCGCCCACCGTGGGGTCAGGGATAATAATGATTGCCTGGTACTAATTCTTATAACACACACTACTTTACACTTGTTATAAGTGTTTTTGATTTTAGGATCAACATGTCGAACTCTCAAACAGTACCCACACACGCCGACAATGGCCTTGGTTTTCATGGGGAAAACGACAATATAGCCACCCCAGGGATAGAAGTAACTCAAGACGGCCTCGAGGGAGTACCGACTGCAGACCCCATCGACGTCAAATCCCATGTTGCCCTGAATGCGAATCTGGCGTCGCCCCCGAAAATAACATCCACATAGATGTTCGATCAACCGGTCAAGATACATAGGGTGGCGAAGACGGCGGAGTCAGCCTTCGATTAATATTTGAAATGTTGCAGGATCAACAAGCCGTCATAGCGCAACTCCAAAATTAGAACCGCGCACCGAGTAGGGCCGAACCCGAGCCCGCACTGGAAGTTGTTCATAGGGCCGAACCAGTAATGGAGAGGTCAAACGTGAATGAATTAGGGACTGACCCCACAATTATTAAAATGCTCGAGGAACTCATAAGTTGAATTGAATCAGGGTAGAAGAAGATTGAAGCAAATGACAAAAAAGTAGAAACGTATAACTCCCGAGTTGATCTGCGGGGGCACCATCTATTCTGAAGGCTTTGGAATCAAAGAAATTCGTACAAAAACCTTTCCCCCGAGTGCGACTCCTAATCCCATCCCGAAGAAATTCCATGCCAGAAGTTCCCAAGTATAATGGAATTACCGATCCTAATGAGCATGTCACTTCTTACACGTGCGCAAAAAGGGGAAAGATTTAGAGAATGATCAGATTGAATCCTTTTTGTTGAAGAAGTTCGGAGAAAATTTATCGAAGGGGGCGATGATATGGTACCATAATTTACCACCCAACTCCATTGATTCCTTTGCCATGCTCGCATATTCCTTCGTCAAAGCACACGCCGGAGCCTTAAAGGTCGAGACTAGGAAGTAGACCTCTTCAAAGTGAAGTAGAAAGACAACGAGATGCTTGGAGAGTTCGTATCTCGATTCCAGAATGTATGAACCTACCCCCGATTGCAGATGATTAGGTTGTCCAGGATTTTACTCAAGGACTAAGCATACGACGTTCGGTGGCCTCACGACAGTTAAAATAGAATTTGATCGGATACCCAGCCATAACCTAGGATGACGTGCACAATTAGTACCAGTTAGAAATCAGGGTCGAGGATGATTAGTTGGGAACCCCTTCCGGGTCCGTTTATCCAAAAATGCCCGTCGACAAAATTCAAAGGGATATCGACAGAGAACCACGATAGAAAAGAGATTAGTATCAACCATACATTGGAGATCGAAAAAACATCGGTCCTGGATGCAACCCCATTCGAAGTGATCGAGGACAGATCTCCCGAGGGCTCATGAGTATGTGTGGTTTCGATAGAAATGTCGAGCCCACATAAGCACCACGACTATCAGAATACAACTTCAACATTGATGCATAATCTATTATATAGGCCATCGAGAAGATCAAAGACACCAGGTGGCCCCGACCCTTACAGACCAATCCGGCCTACAGAAATCCTAATCAAATGTGCAAATATCATGGTACTCATGGTCATAGAACAGAGGACTGCAGATAGTTCAGGGAGGAGGTAGCCCATTTGTTTAACGAGGGTCACCTTCGAGAATTCTTGAGCGACCGAGCGGACATGATTTACATGATCGTTAGTGGGGTCGAAATTCCATAGGGACCTGTAATCAAGTGCATCAAGGTGTCGATCATGAGGGAAAAGCGGATTCCAGACTATGTACCAGAAGAGACCTTGTCTTTCAATGACGAGGATGCAGAAGGGACCTCACAACCCCACAACGACGCACTAGTAATATCTGTTCTTATGAATAAAATTCAAGTTAAACGTGTTTTGATTGATACGGGTAGCTCAACCGACATTATTCGATTGAGGGCCATTGAACAGGTCAGCCTACAAGATCAAATTGTGCCCCCAACCCGAGTACTTAACGGCTTCAACATGGCAAGCGAAATTATCGAAGGTGAAATTACTTTGCCAGTGAACGTGGACAGGACCATCCAAGAAATAAAGTTCCATGTGATCGAGAGTGACATGAGGTACAACGCCCTGCTCTGAAGGCCTTGGATCCATAACATAAGGGTAGTACATAGACCCTTCACCAAGTTCTGCAGTTCCCAACATCGGAGGGAATCAAAATGGTATATGGGGAGAAACCCGCCACCAAGGTGATGTTTGCAGACGATGAATTAATAATAGTATCGGCACTCTCATCAGCAAAAGTTCGGAGTTGAATGGAAAGCGAGAGGACAAATAGCAACCACATACACCGGCCTCGACCCAATTGCAGGATCAAGGGATAAACGAGGATGACAACTACTGGATCCCTTGATCCTTCATTATTCTTGATGACTCCGATGCCACCAAGTCAACGGTCGAAGAGCTGGAACAAGTCATGTTGACCGACCATCAGCCCGATTGAAAGGTATACCTAGGCACGGGCCTAACCTCTGAGCTCAGGAAAAAACTTATTAATTTTCTTAAAGGTAACATGGATTGCTTTGCCTTGTCCCATCTCGATAAGAAAGGGATCCCACAAGAAATCACTACCCATCGACTAAGCTTGGACCCGAAGTTCCGTCTGATAAAGCAAAAACGAAGGCCCAGTTCGAGGTTAAGCATGCATTCATCAAGGAAGAGGTAACCAAACTTCGCAAAATAGGGTCCATTTGGGAAGTAAAATATCCCGAATGATTAGAAAACATAGTGGTGGTCCCTAAGAAAGGCAATAAACTTAGAATGTGCATATATTATAAAGACTTGAACAAAGTATGCCCTAAGAATTGTTTTCCTTTGCCAAATATCGATTGTATGATTGATGCCATGTCCGGCCATGAGATTCTCAGTTTTCTCGATGCCTACTTTGGGTACAACCAAATACAGATGAACCCGAAGGATCAGGAAAAGACTTCGTTTATCACTAAATATGGCACCTATTATTATAATGTAATACCGTTCGGACTAAAACATACTGGTGCAACTTATTAGCGCCTAGTAAATCAAATGTTCGAAGAAAAAATCAATGGAAATTAATATTGACCACATGTTAGTTAAGTCCTTACGAGCAAAGGACCATTTGAAACATTTGCAGAAGACTTTCTGCCACGCCCCGAACTTGGGGGGCGAGACCGACACTCGGTGCCTCACCTATCCTTGTGTACAAACTTGTGACTAAGGGACTGTGAACATATAATATCATACTTTGGACATGGTCCACATGGCATGACAATTTGCGAAGCAAAATATAAAGCTGGACGAAAACTCACGCTGACTAAACATCAACATAAGGCTGGGCCGACAAGGCCGTCGTAATTACTACAACTGACAAACCAACAAAATATATATACAAGGGCTACAAGCTCAACATACTGCACTAACTGACATGATATGTCAATAAGACTCTACTGATGGATGTACTGTGAGCGGAATAGGGCCCCGACCTACTCATAACATATATACATATATACATAAGATGTACACAAAACTCCAGACCCAAAACTCTAAAAGACGTGGAGCTTACTGATCAAGCTGAACTCAAGCAACACCTACTGAGGAGGTCTACCCGTCTGTCTGTCTGAATCTGCACGCATGAAATACAACATCCTTAGAAAAAGGTACGTCAGTACAAAATAATGTACCGAGTATGTAAGAAAATAAAATAATTGAAAGCTGAAACTGAAATGACAATATAATAACTAAAAGTAACTGGGAGTCAAAGGTAATCTGAAGATATGCTTACCTGCTGATACTGACTCAACTCTCTTAATATAGTAAGTAAAATAGATGTCCGGCCTCATAAGGCTCGATATATATATAACCACTCTGTCGTAGTAGGCTCGCTCATAGGAGCTCAACCATAATAGGCTCTGTAGCTTGGCCATGCTGGGATTGCTCATAGGCGCTCGACCACAGTAGGCTCGGTATATTACTTACCATCTGATCCGAGGTTGCCCAGTAGGGGCCTGCCCACCAATTATAGCTCAATGGTGGTGAAAATACTGTGATGCTGTATATATATATATATATATAGACTCTCCACTCTCTTGAATGGAAGGAGACAATACTCAATTGAATATAATGTCCCGATACGGGAGAATACTGTAACTTATGATACTAGGATAATGTATGTAAATTCGGGAGTATGAACTTCTCTTTATGCTTCATTATCAAACTCGTCTAATTACAAGATCAAGCCAAAATGAAGGAAGGGCTTAGCCTTAACATACCAGAATCGATTCTCTTGATAATCCTTCCAACATACGTTGATTGCGACAAAACATGTAACAATAGATCGAAGTATGGAAAAATCCATGTGATATTCTTGAGAAAGATTGCACCGTACTCCCTTATAATTGCAAAATATCACGTTTTGAATTGTTGAAGAACCTATGGAATCTCATATGGCTCATGAAGTTATCTTGTTGAAGCTTTCTTTGGATATAATACACCTTCATTTTTGAATTGGAGAATGAATCTTAGTCTTGGTGGTGTGGTCCCACCTTTCAAGACTTGTGTCACATTTATTCCTTGAAATGTGCCACCTTTCACTCTTTATTAAGAGTCATTTAGATGGGAATGGATTGTTTCCACGTTTTGGGGGGTTAAGTAATCCAAAATCTTTGATTATCTAAAGATATTAATTAATCTCCCAATAAAAATTATTAATTATCCAATTATCCACATAATTAAGAATTATCATAACTTACTAAAAATACTACTCACTTTTAACATACCTTATACACCTTATTATCATGGTCCTGTAGTACCTTGTATGGCACTAGTCCATAAATACGGGGTATTGTAGCTTGGACCGTATTTTATCTCATAATGTCAAACTTCGATGAAAAATCATTTTCTTCGATTCGCTTACCATCCCACTGTCACGAATTTACTTATCACTTGTTTGAAATATCATAATGCTTATCTCAAAATAATCTCATTCCCGAACTTACGTCGATTAATTTACGACAAAAGTTTAACGTATGGAAATGCGAGATGTAACATCTCATTTCCAAGCTTCCATCAATTTTTTTATGGCATAGTTTCAAGTACGAAAATATAGGGTGTGACATCATTCCCCCGTTTGGAACATTCATCCTCGAATGTTGACTGATGTACCTATCATTATAATAACTTATAAATCTTGTGAATACCTTAATACTCTCCTTGCCCTTTTGGAAATTTTTCTATGAATAAATCCAAAGTCCAGGGTTTTACTAGCTATAGGTCTCTTTCTCACACCACGACTTATGATCGGAATCTTTCTAATCTCGTAACTGCTGCTACCTTTTGTCATGCAGCCTGAACCACTTTTTCCTTGTATGTGCGCATATGCGACTCTTCCCTCTAGCTTTTAGCCAATCTCTAGGCCTCACTTGTAAACATATATAGATCTTGATAAGATGTCTCTCTAAGAATCTATAGGTATACTGAAATTCTTCGCTCGGTACTTTGTCTGTCACGACCCCAAATCCTAACCGGCCGTGATGGCGCTATCGTGGAACTAGGCTAGCCGACTACCACGTGTTCACATTTCCTTTTGAAAATCCCATTTAAGTTTCAATCAATTCATAACAATAAACAGAAAGTTCTTAATATAATAGGCAAATTTTATATACAGTACTGCCATCCCCAAAACCCGGAGCCAACATGTCATGAGCATTTAGTGAAATAAGCCAAAATAAAGTATTATGATACAAAACTCCGAATCAAAGCTATATACAACAGGAAGGGAAATCAGAGATGCTGCGAACGCTGAACAACTACCTCTATATCCCCAGGATCCGGCTCCGCTGCGATATATATATAAAAGCTAACGCTCGATATCTGCTCCTGAATCTGCACACAGAGGTGCAGGGAGTAATGTGAGTACGCCAACTCAGTAGTAATGGAAATAAATCAAGTCTAAGTAGCAAGGAATCACATAAAAATCAATGTCATCAAGTCACAATATACACAACCTTACTTTCCAATAGTATACATAGATATACGAAATCGTCATGCCTTAGAAATCAACTTCATAAAAGTCCTTAAAACAATGCACATTTTTAACAACTTTAAAACAAGGATTTGGTATGAAAATGAATGTAGTAAAATCATAAGTAGCCCCTCGGGAAAAACCATGTTTCATAATCAGCCCCTCGGGCATGCCTCACAATCCCTTAGCACCTCACAATCACTCAGCACCTCACAGCCACTCATGCCTCCCAATCACTCAATCACTCGCACTCGGTGCGCTCACTGGGGGTGTGTACAGACTCCAGAGGGTCTCCTTCAGCCCAAGCGCTAATATCACTTAGCACCTCACCATCACTCTTGGCTCTCGGCCACACTCGGTGGAACAACTCGAAAAGCCCCTCGGGCGAAGTAATAGAACGGGGTACTCGACCCGAAAACATCATTTTAATGCTCATTAGTGTAAATTAGGCTGAGTTTCAAATAAAACAGTATGCACAATGATGCTGAGTAAAATTATCAACAGGTAGTGAGGAAAACAACAGTAAAACGCTCTCAAAGGGGTCTAAACAGATCGGCACGAGGCCCCAAACACGGCTTACAACCCAAATATTTCACAAATATTTAGAAAATAATTTAACATAAGGTTTTGAGTAAATATGCAACTCATTAGTTGCCGCGGAGAGGACCTAGTCCAATCCAAATATCAGTACGCGCCACATATTCGTCATCCGACATGTGCGCCATTCCGAATTCAGGGAGAAAATGATGCAGTCCGGGGTTCCATACCCTCAGGACAAGATTTAAGACCATTACTTACCTCTACCGGGCCGCGACACTAGTCCACTATGCCTTTGCCCCTCAAATTGTCTCCTGATTGCTCCGAATCTAGCCAAAACCAGTTCAACATCATTAATATATATACTCAAGGAACACAACCCAATCAAAAATTATCAATTTAATCAAAAATCTCAAAATTCGGCCAAACCCGAGCCCCGAGACCACATCTCGGAATTCAATAATTTTTACATCACTAGAAACTTCGTCCTCCGACGAATCTATACATACCAAGAACACAAAAATCGGACCACAATTGCCATTCCAAAACCTCAAAAGAAATCCCAATTCTTTCCTCCCATTTTTCCAACTTTTTCCTACCCAAATCCTTAAATTATCAAGCCTAATCTTAACAAAATAGCATAGGAACGGGATTAACAACCAAAGAACTTACCTTTGCTGAAGAACTTTGAAATTCTCTCTCAAAACCACGTTCAATGGACTCCTCTCGCATGCAAATTGATGAAAACTAATAAATTTCGTGGAGGGGTCCTTTTTATATTGTTCTGCACAGTCATTTCCGCACCTGCGGACAATTGACCGCACCTGCGGTCCCAGGGTGCACACCTGCGAGAGTCACTTAACTGGCCAATTCTCGCGCCTGCAACCACCTTTCCGCACCTGCGGCTTTGCAGGTGCGATGCACCTTCCGCACCAGCGACATCGCAGGTGCGACAAACCCCTCGCACCTACGGACCATTCCCTACACAGGCAAAACTCACACCTGCGACCTTTCTCTCCGCTCCTGTGCAACCGCACCTACGACTCCCCTTCCGCAGGTGCGAAAACACCAACAAACCAGCACAACGGATTTCCAAAAATCACTCCAACTTCCCGTCAACCATCCGAAATAAATCTCGAGCCCATCGGAGCCCCAACCAAACATACCAACACACCCCGTAGCATTATTCCAACTTAGTCGAGCCCTCGAAACACCAAAAACAACACGAAAACACCAAATTTTCATCAAATTCAAGCCTAAGAACTTTGAAACTCCTAAAATTCGCCAACTACGCCGAAACCAACCAAAACACCTCCGATTAACCTAAAATTTTGCGAAAATATCCAAAATGACATTACGAAACCGTTCCAACTTCTGGAATTCCATTCTGACATCGATAGCCTATTTTCCATTGCCGACCGAAAATCGCCAAAAACTAACTTTCGCCAATTCAAGCCTAATTCTACTCCGGACATCACAAAAAATATTCCGAACACACTCCCAAGTCCCAAATCACCTAACGAAGCTAGTCGAGCCATAAAATCCGCATTCCGAGGTCGTTTACCAATAAGTCAACTCTCAGTTGACTTTCTCAACTATTAGGCTACTTTAAAAGGCTAAATGCCTAAACTCTCACCATAACTACACCAACTGATCCAACACATCAAAAACAAGATAGCGATACATAACAAATGCAGAAATAGGGGAAACGGGGTAAATCTCACTGAACGACTGGTCGGGTCGTTACATTGTCGAATTACAGATATTGCTTTCTTATTTTATAGATCTGTTCATCCATCCGTATGACTTTAATGCATCTAGGTAGGTCATACTATACCCTAATTCTTACTTCGATTTATCATTAGTGAGGTCTGCTACAAAACTCCAGGTTAATCTCGTTGCTTATCCTATATGTATAAATCTAAGTCCTTTAATGCTTCCTCATTACTGTTTATCTTAAGAATGACGTCCTAATCTCATCTTATTCTTTGTGACTTTTATCCATCCATTGTTGATTTAACTCAACGTTGATCCATCGTCTACCACTGATAACTTCACCTCTTATATAATACTTCCGCTAGGGCTCACGTCGCATCGAGGAACATTTGAAGTGATTTTCCCTATCCACCTGAGGCCATACCATACTTCTATAACCATATAATATAGCATCCCAATGTGATTTACATTATGTGGGTATTTTAATCCTGTAAAATTCATGAAATCATTACTCAATCGAAGGCCCAAATGTCATCCTTCATCTATCACAATTACACCCTTACTCTATTACAAGTGCATCATTCCATCTAATTTAAATGCTACTAGTCTTAGACTCCCTTGAGTTCATTCAGGATATACTGAGCTTTATATAACTTAGAGAAACCATCAGCTCTTCTTGTTTTCATGGGCTTAATCCTGAGGACTTATCCATTATCATCTCCTTCTCACTCGCCTTTTCTTATCCTTACTCCCGTCTTCCTAAAACCTTGTCACTCTTCCATAATTTAGCTTGCGACCTACACATATCCATTTATACTACTCGCAACCTTCCTTCAACTCTCTTGCACCATAGATTTCGTTGTGTTATTCTGGTACATCAAGTGATACATCACATCATCTCCAACTTTTCTTTACTCTTTTGACTAGATCCCTCGGTACCTAGAACCCATAGGCTGAGAGATATGCCATTGACGATGCCGCTATCATTCCTGGATACTGAATCCCCGCGCTTCTAGCCTTCTATCCAAAGTATGGATTATTCGCAACCTTCTGCATTTGAGTATCTCGTACGTTTTTCACCTTTACCTTACTTACTTTAAAATCTCGCATCACATATTCTATCTCTTTCACGACCTCATTTTAATTCACATTCACAACTTGAAGCTCTATTGTAATACTTAAACCTCCGGTGCATACACAATTCAGTGGAAGTTTCATACTGACTTCTTATGAGGCTGGTATTTTTCTAACTGGCTTTTTCGTAGAGCCATTATAGAATATGGCTACTGTACTATCTCTCTTGTACTCCGATATCTAACATTAATCCTGCAATGTTCTCAACCACGAGTTCTATAAATATTTGGGTTCAATAATCATATTCCTGATTTACTTCATTGAGGTAACTCTTTAGTTTCCTCCTCCTTCTGATCAACTTTTATGTAGGCTTAAGCTATCTCTTGATCTGCGGCTCATGGTATCAATTATTACTTTTAGCCTTTCATGGCGCTATGGAATATCCATGATACAATCTTTTAACAATTCAATCCTTTATATATGACCTGGGCTCAATTCTTTCTTTTAACTTATACCAGAATCTTCTACGGCTGTATGATTGACAATGTGTATGCTGCATGGTTAAAACTTTGATCTCTTAAATGCGTTCATAATGCAAATAACTCTGGATATTAATCGAATAATTCTTTTCATTCCTTCTCAGATTTCTTCAAGTGTAAGTTATTATTTTAACTATGGGAATATCCATGATACAATCTTTTAACAATTCAATCATTTATATATGACCTGGGCTCAATTCTTTCTTTTAACTTATACCGGAATCTTCTACGGCTGTATGATTGACAACGTATATGCTGCATGTATAAATCTTTGATCTCTTAAATGCGTTCATAATGCAACTAACTATGGATCATTAATCGAATAATTATTTTCGTTCCTTCTCAGATTTCTTTAAATGTAAGACATTATATTTCCCGGTCTTCTGCCCTCTTATTGTGTGCATACTTAGCTTATCTTGGTTCCCACGCATGTTGGAATTCCATGCTACTCATATGATCTTGAATATCACTTTTGATTTTACTTTCCGTTTATTAGCCATGGTAGGTGCCACTTTCTTATGGAGTACATACAATGTCGTTGTCAGACTGTTGTTACAAGTCTATTTTCTCTTTAGATCAATGTGTTTAGGTTGAAGCCTTAGTCCTTATTTCCTCATCTAGTCTTTCGTTGTAGTACTTAGGGAAGACCCTCTGATGCTTGTAAAGTTGCGAGCTTATTACATCGTATAATCGGCGGAAATTTTTATGTCCTTCCTCGCCTATAATTGTCCGTAGTTACTTACCTTCACGCCCTTGTGCTTGTAGGGTTGCTTGTGAACTGATATTTTGATTGTCTTCCTAGTGTCACTCTCTTTTATTTCTATAACACTTATATGGTACCATTAAGTACCCCACTGCTATCTGAATATTTCTTAAGGATTACAATATCATAACTGCAAGACTGAATTCACTATGTTGGGGTTCACTATGTTTATCTCGCACGATCTCTTGATTTGTCTGTATCCTCTTGTCTAGCCATAACTAGGCTCTTCCTGAATCAACTACTAACTACTCATTGGCCCATTCTCATATCAATATTCCACGTAATGTTTCTTGGGTTATTTCCTTTGTCTTAACTTACGTCTCGCACTGGCTCCTTATCTATAAAAAACATCTCGGGCAGGAACCCATACATCCTCTCCTTGACGTCGTGCATGCATAATGTTCTGGAATCATAGCATCTCGATAGGATTTGGATAAGTGCAATCTCATTCCTTTCTTATTTTTATCGCATTCTTCCTTTACCATTCCATAGCTACTAGAACCACTTAATTCTGACTTAATTTCACATCACTCCATATCCCCCCTTTAGGGGAGTACTAAGATTTAGTGCTACGACGATCTACCTATAGATGTTATACCGCTTCATCTTTGGTATCTTTTCACATCATCGATGACCCTTACTTTCCTTGCGGTAATCCTTCTGTACCAAGGATAACAAAATTCCTTACTCGCGAGGTTGACACTTAGTATAACTGGCACATACAGTCCCTTAAGCTTAACTTGGCTCACGTTTCTTGCTTCAAGGGAGCTTCTTTCTAAATGACCATTCACTGAATTTCTCATAAATCTTCTTCTGTTGTCCATTCTATTATTTCCGGAATGCAATATGAAATGCTCATGATGCTGACCACTATCAAATCACTCAGTCCCTAATTCATGTTTAGTTCATCTTGTTCACCAGTCCATATTGATTTCTATTACTCTGGGGTCTAACTTTTCCTTTTGGTAATCGCGTTAGAGTTGCGAACTTATTTCTCGAAATGAGGATATAACTGTATGGCCTATACTCTTTTGTTGTCTTAAAGCCTGTCACCTCTCATCTCTTCCCTCACTTGACTATTGACTCTATAATATTGTCATCTTTTTGATCTACTGTTGTCATCCATGTATCACATCTTACTCATAATGCTTCAGTAACTCTCTTCTTATTTCCCGTTAACATTTCTGTCTATCACTTTATTCTGAAAATTTCTACAAGATATTCTTTTACTCTTAGCTCCCCTTGATCCATCCGCTGGCTCTTAAGGTTTCCTACATTATCTCTCTACTAGGGACGGGAGCCACACTAAGGTAATATTTATCCCTTTCAGGCTTCCAATGCCTATCTTTGTAGTACTCATATCCAGATGTACTGTTTTAGAGTGCACCATCTGGTTGTCTTACAAGGAGATCTATTAACACCTTTGTAATATCCTTCAGAAATGTCAACTAACACAAACAATCCATTCACCATTTCTGGTTGCTTTAACCCTAGCTGGATTCCTGATATCCCGTCCTTCTCTTAAACTACACCCGTTAGCCCCCATAGGGCATAACTGCGATGGGTGTGGCCAATTATACATACCTCTGTTACTGTTGAAGGTAACTCAAAATGCTTATATTTCCCTTCCTGAGTGGTAAGTAATGATAATCTTTGCTAGCTGAGTACCTCGTACCCTTCTCTACCATCTGCTTCATTTACTCACTAAACTTGTATCTACCTTCTGATTCTCTCGTTGCTTTTTACCATATGGGTGGATAGATATTCATGCCTTAGGTCTCCTTTTCCAGAAGCACACACGATCTGCTGAATACGTTACATTTACTCATCATAAGCATGATTTAAAATCGAGTTCCTTTGACTCAACTCTTCCACAGCCGCATTCAATCCCTTACCAACCGTCTTTATTGGTGTAGGCATCATCGTATTATGAATAAGATAGAATTTAGGAAATTGAGTTCTTACAACTGAGCTCTACCACACGATCTAGAGTAAGAACAAAGAGTGACAGTCCTAAATGTCCCGTAGCCTCCTTCTTATAAGTGTGGTGCATAACATACCCATAAATAAGACTATACTAGACACAGCTTGTAGACTCCCTAGGACACAATTGCACTGATACCACTTTTTTCATGCCCCAAACTTGGGGGTGAGACCGGCACCCAATGCCTCACCTATCTTTGTGTACCAACTTGCGACTAAGGGACTCTGTACATATAATGTCATACTTTGGACATGGTCCACATGGCATGACAATTTGCGGAGAAAAATATAAAACTGGACGGAAACTCATGCTGACTAAACATCAATATAAGGCTGGGCCGACAAGGCCGTCATAATTACTATAGCTGGCAAACCAACCAAATATACATATAAGGCCTACAAGCCCAACATATTGCACTAACTGACATGATATGTCTACAAGCCTCTACTGATGGATGTACTGTGATCGGAATAGGGCCCCGACCTACTAATGACATATATACATAAGATGTACATAAAACTCCTGACCCGACAACTCTGAAAGATGTGGAGCTTACCGATAGAACTCGGGCAACACCTACTGAGGGGGTCTACCTATCTGTTTGTCTGAATCTGCACGCATGAAATGCACCATCCTCAGAAAAAGGGATGTCAGATGAAACTGAACTAACAATATAATATCTAAAAGTAACTGGGAGTCGAAGGTAATATGAAGATATGCTTACCTGTTGATACTGACTCAACTCTCTCAATATATTAAATAAAATAGTTGTCCGGCCTCATAAGGCTCGGTATATATATAACTGCTCTGCCGTAGAAGGCTCTCTCATAGGAGCTCGATCATACTAGGCTCTGTATCTCAGCCATGCTGGGCTCGCTCACAGGCGATCGACTATAGTAGGCTCGGTATATAACTTATCATCTTATCAGAGGTTGCCCAATAAGGGCCTGCCCACCGATTATAGCTCGATGGTAATGAAAATACTGTGATATATATATTGTCTCCGCTCTCTTCACTGGAAGGAGACAATACTCAATTGAATATAAAATCCCGATGCAGGAGAATACTGTAAATTATGAAAATAGGATAATGTATGTAAATTCAGAAGTATGAACTTCTCTTTGTTCTTCGTTATCAAACTCGTGTAATCAAAAGATCATACAAAAATGAATGAAGGGATTAGCCTTAACATAGCTGAACCGATTCTCTTGATAATCCTTTCCAACATACGTTGATTATGACAAAATTTGTAACGACAGATCGAAGTAGGAAAACATCCGTATGATATTCTTGAGAAGATTGCAGCTTACTCCCTTATAATTGCAAAATATCACGTTTTGAATTGTTGAAGAACCTATGAAATCTCACGTTGCTCATGAAGTTATCTTGCTGCAGCTTTCTTTGGATATAATACACCTTCATTTTTGAATTGGAGAATGAATCTTAGTCTTGGTGGTGTGGCCCCACCTTTCAAGACTTGTGTCACATTTATTCCTTGAAATGTGCCACCTTTCACTCTTTATTAAGAGTCATTTAGATGGGAAGGGAGTGCTGCCACGTTTTTGGAGGGTTAAGTCATCCAAAATCTTTGATTATCCAAAGATTTTAATTAATCTCCCACTAAAAATCATTAATTACCAATTATCCACATAATTAAGAATTATCCCAACTTACTTAAAAATACTACTCACTTTTCACATACCTTATACACCTTATTATCATGGTCATGTAGTACCTTGTATGTCACTAGTCCATAAATACGGGGTATTGTAGCTTGGACTGTATTTTATCTCATAGTGTCAAACTTCGACGAAAACTAATTTTTCTTCGATTCTCTTACCCCCTCACCTTCATGAATTTACTTATCACTTGTTTGAAATAGCATAATGCTTATAGTCTCAAAATAATCTCATTCCCGAACTTACGTCGACTAACTTACGACAAAACTTTAACGTATGAAAATGCGGGATGTAACATCTCATTTCCAAGCTTCCATCAATTTATTTATGGAATAGTTTCACGTACGAAAACATAGGGTGTGACACTTTCGATATACTAAGAAAGTACAATATGAAGCTCAACCCAGAGAAGTATGCGTTCAGGGTCAATCGGGCAAGTTCCTTGGCTTCTTGGTATCTAATGAAGGGATCGAGATCAACCCTGATAAAATCAAGGCTATCGAGGATATCACCGTCGTAGATAATGTCAAGGCCTTACAAAGACTAACGGGGTGCATAGCCACCCTAGGGCTATTCATTTCAAGGTCCTCAGATAGGAGTCACCGGTTCTTCTCACTACTTAAGAAGAAGAGTAGCTTTGCATGGACTTCGGAATGCGAACATGCCTTGGAGGAACTAAAACGATACTTATCAAGCTTGCCACTACTTCACACCCCGAAGGCGGATGAACAACTCTACTTGTACTTGGTAGTCTCGAAAATAGCGGTAAGTGAAGTCCTAGTCCGAGGAGAACAAGATACGCAATTCCCTGTTTATTATGTTAGTCGGACCTTAGGTGAGGCCGAAACCAGATACCCACACTTAGAAAAATTAGCGCTTGCTTTAATAAACGCCTTTAGGAAGTTAAACCATATTTCCAATGTCATATAATATGTGTTGTAACTACTTATCCTCTTTGAAATATTTTGCACAAACCCGAACTTTCGGGTTGATTGGCCAAATGGGCCGTTGAGATCAGTGGGTATGATATCGAGTATCAACTCCGAACAACCATCAAGTCGCAAATCTTGGCATACTTCGTGTATGACTTCATGCCAGCCCTCGTACCCGAGGTTGACAGAGAACTATTATAAAATTGGGTACATCATCGGGGGTTTGGACCCTCTTCGTGGATGGTGCTTCGAACGCGAAAGGGTCCGATCTAGGTAACGTTCTAAAACAACCCAGGGGCAATATTATTAGAAAATCTATCAGGACTTCGAAATTAACTAACAATGAGGCCGAGTATGAGGCCATGATTGCAGGTCTCGAGTTGGCTAAAAGTTTTGGAGCAGAGGTCATCGAGGCCAAATGTGATTCGCTTCTCGTGGTAAACCAAGTCAACATGACTTTCGAAGTCCGAGAAGATCGAATGCAAAGGTATTTGGATAAACTACAGGTAACTCTACTCAGGGACTGTCGTACAACTCATGAGATTGGTGGTCGAAGAAGGCCATGCCGAAATAAAATCCACAAGTCTGACCTGGGACTGGAGAAACAAGTACATAGAATGTTAAAGAATGAGAAACTTTCCATCAGATCCAAAGGAATCAAGATCTCTACGTACGAAGGCAGCACAGTTCACTTTGTCCGAAGGCGGAACTCTGTTTAAAAGGATGTTCTATGGACCATTGGTAACATGTTTGGGATCGGGGAGATACCGAATACGTCCTGCAAGAAATTCACGAGCGCACTTGTGGAAATCATTCTGGTGCCGAGTCATTGGTCTACAGAGTAATCAAAGCAGGTTATTATTGGATCGACATGGAGAAAGATTCAAAGGAGTTCGTTCAAAAATGAGACAAATGTCAAAGGTACGCGTCAATGATTCACCAGCCCGGAGAGCATCTCCATTCGGTCTTATCCCCATGGTCATTCATGAAATGAGGAATAGACATCATCGACCCTCTTCCGTCTGCCCGAGGTAAAGCTCAGTTTATTTTATTTATGACATGTTATTTTCTAAGTGGGCTGAAGCACAGACTTTCGAGAAAGTCAGAAAAAAAGGAAGTCATAGACTTTATTTGAGACCATATTATATGTTAACTCGGTATGCCTGCCGAGATTGTCTGAGATAATGGAAAGCAATTCATCAACAACAAAGTAACTAAATTTCTCGAGGATCACAAGAGGGAAAGAATTTTATCGACACCTTATCATGCCAGCAGGAATGAACAAGCCGAATTGACCAACAAAACCATTATTCAAAATCTTAAGAAGAGGTTGTTCGACGCCAAAGTAAAGTGGAGAGAGATACTGCCCGAGGTCCATTGGAGCAACGCCATTCTCGTTCGTATATGGAGCCGAATCTCTTATCCTGGTCGAGGTTGGAGAGCCTAGACTGAGGTTCGGATATGCAATAGAGGAATCATATCACGAGGTCATGAATACAATCCTAGAATTATTGGATGAAAGATGAGAAGCCGACCTTATTCGATTGGCCGCACAAAAGCAGCGGATCAAAAGGTACTATAATCGAAGATCCAATCTTCGATATTTTAACATAGGGGACTTGGTACTAAGAAAAGTCACCCTTAACGCCCAAAATCCGAATGAAGGAAAACTGGGTTCCAACTGGAAAGGACCGTATCAGGTCCTTGAAATCATCGAAAAATGATCCTACAAGCCTGGGACGATGAACGACGAACAATTACCGAGCAATTAGAACATATCGCTGCTGAAATGATACTACTGCTAAGGTACGTCCTTTCTATTTTTTCATTTATATTTTATACTAAACATTGCAGGTGTTCGATCAGGAATGACAATGGATTCTTCAACACAAAGTCTTTAGGTCTGAAAGCACGTGTTGGACTCATTGTCCCTTAGACTGGTTTTGTCCCAAATGGGTTTTCCGGCGAGGATTTTAATGAGGCAACCATTGATCGTGCTAACTTAAAACAATTCAACAATATCCGAGGCTTCTTTACAATCGACCTCGAATACTGGGGGCATTGCCCCCGAATGTCAACTTTGTTGCAAGGAAATCACTTCGTGGCAGCGAGGTCTCGATAGATAAATTTTGTAAGGACCAAACGGTCAAATAAACTATGCCCGTATAGGTTGCTCGAGCCCTGAAACAAAACATGTACGCGTGTATAATCATTTATAAAGAGAAATATTGTTCCTTACCGATATCTCATGCCTTAGAAAAGTTTTCTACTTTACAATTTCATACTCTCGATCTATTGTGTAAACATGCTTAAGGGTCGATCATAACTGGTGTTTGGATGACTACCCCCACGCTCGGGACTGCCGTCTGAAAAATAAACGAGATCGAATTATTAAAGATTTGAGACCATAAGACCTTAAAGGCAATCCTCATTTTTTATAGGCCATGGCCACCCCACTCAGGGAGTGATACTTCGGGTAAGCCTGAAGTAAAATAGGAAAACAAGCTCAAGAGGAAAATCCCGAACCAAAAAGTCTACGACCGAATGAGCACGGTTCAGAGACGTCCGAATTTCGTAATAAAAAAGGTCTTCGAATTTTTACATAAACTGGTTAAAAAGGCTACCCCCGGACAAATCATAAAAAGGCTTCGATAATATCAAGCCTTGGAAACGCTAGATGAGTACAAAATTGTTCGAAATCTCGAACAATTTATTATTTTCATGCTAAGGCATTATAAATTTTACAAATACAAATGATAAAAACTTTTCAAGCCGAAAAGGGGAGAAAGCCATAAACATTCTTTTTACAAAGGCCATATCGGCCTAATACAAAAGCCTAAGGTCTATTTCTCGCTTTGAGTTTGAGAGAACGTCCTCGATCAAATTAAACCTAAGGGTTACCTTACTTTGAGTTCGAGCAAGCACTCACTCGATCGTAAAAACTATACTAGTTCCGTTTCGGTCAAAATTCCTAAACCTCGAACCTTAGAATACAATTTCATAAGGCAAAAATGAAGCAAACGAACACAATTTCACAAGGAAAAAAATTATTATATATGTCAAAATAATTTACAAGGGCACCATATCCCGATCAAAGTCCTTTACAAACGGCCCGAAAATGGCCCCAAAGAAAAGTTAAATGCAAAAGAAAAGAGCAAATATACTAAGGCCTATGGAGCTTGGTACTCGTTGGAAACGACATCCTCATCCTTGAGATCTTCTTCTTGATCATCAGAATCATCCTCGAGGAAGGCCAATCTCCGAGCCTGGTGTTCTTCTGCTCGGGCGTTATCAACCTCAGCCGCAATATTGAAATCTTGGGCTTGAGCATTTTCTAGGGCTTCCCTCCGATATTTCCAGTTCGCATGTTCGATCATTCTCCTGGCTTTGTTTTGGATGGCCTCTACATCAGCTTTGAACTGGGCCACCTTTTCATCGGACTGGATATCGATCTTGACCACCTCAGGTTTGGCCTCCTCTAATTTGCCACTGGCCGAGTCTAGTTGGGACTGGAGATCCCTGATATTCTTGATTTTGCACTGAGTTCTTCTCTTTTTCAGATCGAAGCTGGGTCTCGCCGATTCCAACTGAGCTTGAACAACATCCTTCATAGGAGCCAAGATGTCCATTCTCCCTTTGAAGACATCGACCTCGGCCCAAACGTCATCTACTTACTTGCTGAGCTGGTCGATTTGATCGAGCCTTTGTCGGAATACCTATTTGGCCATGTCGGTATGCTCCTCCAGAGTTGCAACCAGATCGGCCTGGAGTCTTTTGCTGAGGATCTGGTAGGTATCAATCTTCTCCGCAAGGCCCCCGACTTCGGCCTTGTGCTCCTCTCGGACTCTCACAAAGGATTCGTGGTGAAATACCGAAGCCTACAAAAGAAAGAACAAAAAGGAGTTAAGAATGAACTGCAAGTACAAAACGAGTACAAAATATAGTTCGAAGGTTACCCGATTTTATGCGTGTTGAGCCTCATTGAACAGGCAAGCGGCGCCCATGGAATCCATCACCGCCTGGTCCTCTTCGGTCACTAGGCCTCTCAGATAACTGGCGACTCCGATCGGGGGGGGGGGACTCGAGCATCTTCGGGGACGGTCAACACTAAATTCCATTTGCGGTTGGGATCGGCACTTGCAACTGGAAACAGATCTATCAGCTTCGAGCTTGATGGAGACATGATTTTCCCCCTCGATGACACCTTCTCCTGAATTGATAGGTCACCGAAATCGGGGATCTCTTCAGAAGTGGTCGCCTTGATCCCATGTGGAGATCCACTCGTTGCCTACCCAACATGTTTTCTTCTTGAATCATAGCATCAGAAATCTGGGGCGAATCCGAGATGTTGACCACACTGAATTCGACCTCGGGAACCCCTTCCGATGCTTGGGAATTCTTTCTTTGAATCTCTACTTCTTCCTTCTTTGATGGGGACGGGATGGCTTCCAACTCAGGAACCTCGATCGAACCTCATTTGTTGATTGCCTCCAGTTCTGAGGACTTCCGTGCCAAAAAGGAAATCCTCGGGCGAGTCACCAGCCAGGTCTCCTCTTCTTCTTATTGTTCTTCCTCTTCTGACTCAACTCTTAGTTGTTGAATTGACACCGGTGATAGGCTTGTGCAGCTTTTTCGCCTGCCTCTTCTTTTCCGAGCCCAACAGGCCCGGTGCCCTTTTTCTTGTTTTCTCCTTGAATGGCTTCGAAGCTGATGGTTGAGGAAGAATTTCTTCATCGCCTGTAGGAGGTCTCATCGGTGCATCTTTCCCGAGACCTGCAAAGGAAGGCAAGCAAATTAGCTAAGAAAGGAAAAATTTTGAAGCCAAAAACAAATAGAAAGTGAAAGCTCATCATGGTCACGAACCTGCCATCGGCCCTTGGAAAGCTCCATCCAAACCCGTTTGGAGTAGGGCCTCTGAGACACCAGGTTCTCGACCCATCTTCTTAGCTCCGAAACCAGGTCCGGCATCTGGGCCATAGCCGTAATAACAAAGTAGAGGTAAGCAACGATCGAAGAAAATATGAATTGAAAAATGAGCACTCAAGGAAAATATAATTATGATTAAAATTCTACTTCTCTAGGAAGTGCATATCTTCGACAAGGATAGTTTGATGTCCTTATTCGGACAAACCTACCTATCCAACCTCGGTCGCGGGTCTCGTCAAGGCTGGAGAATGGAACTTTGCTGGTCCGGTACGAGAGCTTGATTAACTCTCGATAGATTCAGAGATTGTATAAACGCATTAGATGATTGAGGGTAAAGGAACTACCCTCGATTTTGATGGAGAAAAAACGGAGGAGGACGACGATCCTCCAGAACGATGGGTGAATCTGGCCCAAGGTAACATTGTACCTTTTGTAGAAGGCCACTATATCGGGATCTAGGGGGCTGAATGTAAAGGGGCAAGTGTAAACACTTAAGTACCGCTCTAGTTCTGTCATGATCAATTCCTCAGGGGAAGGAACGACTACGTCATTGTTCACCCAGTTGCACTCCTCTTTAACCTTATCAAGGAGGCCCTTGGTGATGGTGCAGATGTACCTTGACATCGGTTCACACCAGCCCAATATCGAAGGGGTCTTCTCTATTTTAAAGTCGGCAACCGCCGGGCACCCCGTCAGAACATAATCCTCAAGGGGGGACTGTGCCGTAGCTGTGTCACCGGCGGAACGCGATGAAGGAAGAGCCTCTTTTTGGGGCACGGTTTTGTATTTATTTTCCATTTGTGAAAGGTAGATAGTGAAAAAGTCTATTAGAATTCATAAAAATTAGGTATAAGAATTAAGAAGCAACAGTTCTTTGAGACCAAAAGCAGAGAGGTTAATGGTTGTAAATGTTTGAATGAAGAAAGAACCGAAGTTTTATAGGTTGAAGGCGACGGTTCATAGCCTCTTAGTGGCCGACCAACGCATGACAGACATTTAATGCCTTTGTTACTGAGCTGACGGGACATTTCAGACACCTCTATCACTTACGTCATGGTGCTGACATCATTGCAAATCGGGGTGAAGATTCGGAGACTCAATTCATTTCTTGTCATTACACTCCAGAAAAAGAGAGGACTTGTAACGACCCGACGTTGTTTTGAGAATTAATTTTTCATTCAGCGACTTAAGGTCCCGAGCAATTTTGTAATATGTATTATGACATGCGTGTTCGGTCGAGTTTGTAATATGTTTTTGAAGCTTAAATGAAAAGAGTTGACCGGAGTTTGAATTTTGAGAAAACGACTTCGGAATAAGATTTTGATGATGTCAGTAGCTTCGTATGGTGATTTTGTACTTAGGAGTATGTCCTGATTTAGATTTTGAAGTCCGTAGGACTATTTAACGCATTTTGTCAAAAGTTGAAAAATAGGAGATTTTTAGAAAGTTTTACCGGGAGTTGACTTTACTGATATCATGATCGAAATTCGATTCTGAAAATTGAAACAACTGCATTATATCATTTAGGGCTGGTGTGCAAAATTTGGGTCATTCCGATTGATTGATAGATTTCGGCATCGAATGTAGAATTTGAAAATCGTTAGTTTTCATTAAGCTTGAATTTGAGTGCGATTCGTGTTTTAGTGTTGTTTAATCTAATTTGAGGCATCGACTAAGTTCATGTCATGTTGTGGGACTTGTTAGCATACTTGGTTGGGGTCCCATGGGGATCAGATGAGTTTTGGTGGAGTTTGGTGTTTTGAGCATAAACATGTAATGATCCAAAGGTCCATTTTTAGTTCTAGAGCTCGAAATTCGATTTCGAGACATCCAGGAGTTCGATAATGAATTATAGGAATGAGCTGGAAAGTTTAGTCAAATTTCATCAAGTCACGATTGGGTTTTTAGCGCGAAACATGAGTTAATTATTTAACGAGCGAAATTGGTATCACATTGAGAAAACAAGCTCCAAATTGAGTTTCAATTGAAGGACTAGGTTCGTATTATTATTTGTGAATTATAGGAAAAAAATAATCGTTGAATTCTGAGTTCGTATGATGGTGTTAGAGCTTTTTTAGTGAAAATAAATATTGTTGGTGTAATAGGATCTGGTGCACACCTTTAGCGACCAGATTTGGCACTTTTAGAGACGGGATTTTGGCTTTTAGCGACCAGAATCGTGTTTTTATTGAGCAATTTTGTTTTTTTAGCTCATTTCGATATTTTTGGATGAAAGAACAAGGCTTGGGGCGATTTTTTGAGCGAGAAATCACTGGAAATCTTGAGGTAAGTCACTTATGATCATTTCTACTCCATAATATTGAATTATCATCGAATAATCCGACTAGATTACATGTTTTTGAGGTGTAAATTGGGAATTTGGACCTAGGGATTTGAAAATAAGATTTGAGGATTTGGAGGCTGAATTGTTATCGGGATTTGGTAAAATTGGTATGGTTGAACTCGTATCGGAATGGGTGTTGAGATTTTATGAAAATTTTATCGCGTTCCGAGAGGCCCTGTGTTGACTTTTGGTTGACTTTTTAATGTGAAATTTTAAGTCGACATTTCATTATCCGAAATTTGATTCCAATGAATTTTAATTAAGCTATACAATTAATTTGGATAGGTTTGAGCTGTCTGGAGGTCAATTCAAGCAAGAAGGTTATTTTGGAATATCGACCTGACTCCGTAAAGGTAAGTATCTTGTCTAACCTTGTGTGGGGGAATTTTCCCTTAGACATTGAATCTTATGTGGAAATTGTGTAATTGACAACCATGTGCGCGAGGTGACGAGTACGTACTTGGTTTATATGTGCAAATTATATCGGTTTTTAAAATTCGTAAGCACCCTTATGTATTAAACTGGAAAATTGTTGGAACTTATTAAATCCCTTATTGGTCATGCCTTATTCCTAGTTTCCTGAGGTTGTTTTTATATGATAATTCGGTGTGATTGCCGCTTGACCTTTATCTAAACTCTGTGTTTGTTTGCGATGCCATTTTTATGGAAAATACTTTCATTATTGATTTTATCTACAAATAATTTAAATGGAAAATTTAGTTAATAAGATGAATAAATCAATTTATTTTTTGAAGTTGTGATTTAAAAAGGGCGTTGTTCCTTGATGAATTACCTTTCAGTTCATGTTGTTGAAAACTTGGTATTGAATTATAAAGGCCGTGGATCATATTGAGGCAAAGTGCCAAATTGTGAAATATTATTCAGTTGAGTTCTTCACTCCCGAACATTTTGTTAAGATGTTGTGCACATTATGGTCGAGCCATGGGCTCCTTATTTTGGAAAATAATATTATTGTTGATTTATGTGGCCAGTTGTAATATTTGAGCACTTGAGGTGAAAATTGTGAAATGTTGTGATATTTGAGAATTTGTAGTGCCCTTGTTGATGCATATTTACTTTTGGGACTACGAGGCGGTACCTCGGGAGATCCCCATGTCTTGCATATTTACTTTTGGGACTATGAGGCGGTACCTCGGGAGATCCCCTGTTGAGCATTTACTTTTGGCACTACGGGGCGGTACCTCGGGAGATCCCCTGTTGAGCACTTACTTTTGGGACTACGAGACGGTATCTCGGGAGTTCCCTTTGTTGATATTTTTCTATGGCTACACTTGCCTTTGGTTATTTTGTTTTTTTCCCCGTGATATGTAAATTCTTGTATTCTTCCGTGATGTACTAGTTGACTTTATTATTTTGTGTTTTGTGCACCTTGTTGTATTGTGTTGGTTTTGGCTTTTAGTACAAGACTATGAAGATTTATATTTCTGGTTTTTACTGATTTTTGATGACTGAGTTTTTAAATAAAAGAAGTTAGTAATATGTTTTAAATTAATAAATTTTACATCCAATTCAGTAGTTTATCTGATGCTTTAATTTAAGTGCAATGCCAGTTTCTTCACTCAAACTATTTCTAAAGTAAATTGACCGTAAAATATTTTTTATATTGATATTTTTGGCACGTAAGTTGCCCGTGCAGTTGCGATAGAAATATGGGCACGAGGTGCCGTGAAAATATGAAAGTGGGCTGAGACCTGTATTAATTATGGTTATAAATGAGGTGTCACATGTTGACTTTTATTTGAGAGAATTATATTCAAAATATTATTTGAAAGGATTATATTTGAAAGATATTTATTTGAAAGAATTATATTTGAAAGATATTTACTTGAAGGAAGTATATTCAAAATATATTTATTGGAAAGGATTATATTCAAAAGATTTTTCCTTGAAAAACTTATAAGATGAAAGATGTATATTTTATAGGACTTGATTATTTGGTTGTACTTGTGTTCATTATTGTTTGAGCAATATTTATTGTGTTCTTGCTGCCTTGCTGTTTATATCACTGGTTGATTATTGTTGTTATCATTGCTATTAGCTTCCTATTATTTTTTATGCTATAATGCACGTGTTATTAGACTAGTGAGCATTTTGACTGTACCTCGTCACTACTCCATCGAGGTTAGTCTTGATACTTACTGAGTACCGACTGTGGTGTGCTCATACTACACTTCTGCACCTTTTTGTGCAGAGCCAGGTATTAGAGAAATCGGACTCGGACAGAGTTAGAGTGTGATCGCAAGGATTCAAGGTAGAGTTGCTTGGTCGTCGCAGTCCCTTGGAGTCTTTTCATTTTATTGTACTGTCAATTATCACTCGAACAATATTGTATATTCGATTTACTTGAGATCATTTCATGTATTCAATTAGAGTTCGTGACTCAGTATTACCAGTCTTGGGAGGTTGTATCATTATTCCGTTGTTGGTTTCAATTATCTATTTAAAAAAAAAAGGCTTGAATTGTTATAATAATCGGCTTACTTAGTCTTAGAGACTAAGTGCCATCACGACGCCTGTGGTGGGATTTTGGGTCGTGACAGGACTATCTATATCTGATTTTATATATCGAGACCAGGGTGGTAGGCCGATGATCGGTCCCGTGTTATATTAGCCTGAGACATAAAGATGTGGTACCAAGCTCGGGATTCAAAGGTCCAATTGAGATCGAGACTAGTTAGGATCGAGACCAAACGGAATATACATCGAGCGGGACCGAAAAAAGCCTACTAACGGAAAGCCGAGATATCCGTGACCGGGCAAGGATCATGGCGGAAATCTCGGCACGAATTAAATCAAGAACGGTTATTTAGCCAATCATGTGATTTCCTTCTGTATTTAGAACTGTACCATAAGTAAAATTCCTATACTATATAAAGGGGGTTCCAATCATTTGTAAGAATCTAATTCTCGCATAATAAAGAAATACAATACCTTTTTTCTCTCTTAAGCTCTTTGTTCTTCAGTTCAGTTCATCTCTTTCAATTACATACATCCATTTGGTTCGAGGGCGATCAAGCTCAAGGGCCAAGCTGCAATTTATATTGGGTTGCTTTAATTTCATAGTCAATTTCTAGCTTTAGTTCTTATATTTATCAGTTTGTGCCAAGTGAAATCACGTATCCTTAAAACCACTTATAAATTTTATTGTTATCCGATTTTAAGGGTAAACGACATTCTACACAGATTACTTGTCTAATGAGTGTCTCAAATTGAACCTCGTCATTATTCTATCAAGGTAGTCTTGATACTTACTAGGTACCGATTGTGGTATACTCATATTACGGTTCAACACATTTTGTATAGATTCAGGTACCTTTGTGTGTGCTGGTCGTTAGTGGGTTGATTCTGAGTTGCTGTGGAGGCTTCAAGGTATACCTGTTGTTCCGCTCGCAGGCCTCAGAGTCACCTTCTATTGTTTATCCTTAATACTGTTATTTGTATTCCAAAACAATATTTCGAGATTTCTAGTATATTCTCAGTACAATCAATGACTCTGTACTAATGATTTGGGATGTATAACTGTTGATTATTTTTCGACTATGCTATGTCATTTGACTATTTTTACTTAATATCTAAGTTGTTTTATTTTGTGAATTTTGTAGTGTGTTAGGCTTACCTAGTCTAAGAGACTAGGTGCCATCACGATCTTTAACGTGGGATTTTAGACCGTGACAAGTTGGTATCAGAGCTCTAGGTTCATAGGTTCTACAAGTCATAAGAAAGTTTGGTAGAGCCATGCGGATCAGTATGGAGACGTCTATAATTATCTTCGAGAGGCTACACAACTATTAGGAAATTCTACTTCTTTCATTCCTTATCGTACATATTTATTGATTTCAGAATTTGAGACTTTGTCTTTCTACTCTCTCACAGATGGTAAGTTTTGACGAGCAATTTTGACCTTCCCATTTACAATTAATTTATTTATACTGTCACGACCCCAAATCCAAACCAGTCGTGATGGCGCCTATCGTGGAACTAGGCCAGCCAAAACCACAATCAAATTGTAATAACCTTCCATTTACATCATTACTAAACTGATAACCCATAAGGTTTCTTTTAAACATTTTTAAAACAGATAAAGCTACACCGAATATTAATTACAACCCCCGAGATTCCGGAGTCACTGGTCATGAGCATCTACAGAAAATATACAACTCAAGAAAAAAACTCTATAATAGTAAGTAGGAGAGAGAGCAGGACTGCAGACGCGTGCAGCTACCTCACAAAGTCTCCGAGAAGTCTCTGGAACAGATACACAACTCACTCTGCCCTAACACCTGGATCTACACACAAGGTGCATAGAGTAATGTGAGTACGCCAACTATGTAGTAATGAAAATAAATCATGTCAGAGCAGTAAGAAACACATAAAATCAAATCATCATTTCACAATAAGCACATCCTTTCTTTCCAACAATGTATACATTAAATCATTACGCTTAAAAGCCGATTTCAGTAAAAATCATTTGGAAATATACTTGTCAATAGTTTCAACATAACTTTCAAGAAGTTTAGTGTAAAAATGATAAAAATCCCCTCGGGCAAAAAATATTTCATAAGTTCATAGTGAAAGTGGTAAAATCATAAGTAACCCCTCGGGCAAAAACCTGTATCAGAAACTGCCTCTCGGGCATACCTCACAATCACTCATGCGTCCCAATCACTCGTCACTCAACACTCGGCACTCGGCACTCGGCGCTCGGCACTCGCACTCAGTAGGTACCTGCGATCACTGGGGGTGTGTACAGACTCCGGAGGGGCTCCTTCAGCCCAAGCGCTAATATCAAGCCATCTTGTGGCATATCATATCCTCAAAATCAGGCTCTCGGCCTCACTCAGTCAGCAACTCTCAAAAGCCCCTCTTGCGTATCAGTAAAACGGGGTAGTCGACCCAAAAACATCATTTTATATCTCAAAATAGTGTAAATAAGGCTGAGTTTCGAAATCAGTTAAATATAACATGACTGAGTGTAAATCATAAGTCAACACAGTGAGGAAATAGTAGTAAAAAGCCCCCAAGGGGTCTAAACAAGTCAGCACAAAGCCCCAAACATGGCTTACAACCCCAAATATAACAATAGTCTTAAACACAATTTAACATATGATTTAAAAGTAGACAAGCAACTCAATAGTTGCCATGGGAAGGACCAAGTCCAAATCCACAGTCAGTGCACGCCACACACTCATCATCCGGCATATGCGCCACTCTAAATATAGTGAGAAACATGAAATCTGGGGTTTCATACCCTCAAGACAAGATTTACAGTCATTACTTACCTCAACCCGGGCCAAAACACTAATCTGTGATGCTCTTACCCCTAGAATCGGCTCCCGATTGCTCCGAATCTGACCAAAACAAGATTAACATCATCAATAAATGCTAAATGAACAAGGCCCAATCGAAAACTATCAATTTTAGGCACAATTCCCTAAATTGGCCAAACCTGAGTCCCGGGCCCACGTCTCGGAATTTGATAAAAATCGCGTCTCAAGAATCCTTATCCTTTCCCGAGTCTACACATATAAAACACATCAAAATCGGACCGCAATAGCCCCTTCAATTACTCAATTAAAGTCCTAATTTTGTCATGCCCTAACTTCCCCAAATTTGGGTTTAAATCCAACTAATTTCAAGCCTAATCCATCACATAATAACATAGAATCGAGTTAATAGTCCGAGAAACTTACCTCCACCGAAGACCCTCGAAATCCCTCTCCAATAGCTCTCAAAATGACTCAATGCGCATGCAAAATGAAGAAAAATGCCAAAATTTCGCGAAGGCATGAATTTATACTCTTCTGGCCAGTGGTCTCGCACCTGCGGCCACTTATGCACTGCGCACCTGACTTAAGTCTTCATTTCCGCACCTTCGACTACCTCTTCGCACCTACGCTTCCGCAGGTGCGGCCACCCATCCGCACCTGAGACCTTTTCACAAGCTACTAAACTCCGCACCTGCGCATGGTCATCGCACCTGTGGCTCCCCATCCGCAGGTGCGGCCACACCAGTAAAGTGGCACCAGCAGCAGCTTTGCTGCAAATTTACAAGCCCAAACCTCCGTTAACCATACGAAATCAATCCGGAGCCTCTCGAGACCCCAACCAAACATAACAACACATCCCATAACCTCATTCAAACTTAGTCGAGCCTTTGCAACACCAAAAACAATGCAAAAACACCAAAATCACATCAAATTCAAGCATATGAACTTTGAAACTTCTAAATTTCGCCAATGATGCCGAAACCAACCAAAACACGTCCGGATGACCTGAATATTTGCATACATATCCAAAATGACATTACGCACCTGCTCCAACTTCTGGAATTACATTTCGATCCCGATAGCGTATTTTCCATTGCCGACCGAAAATCGCTAAAAACTAACTTTCGTCAATTCAAGCCTAATTCTACACCGGACATCAAAACCACATTCCGAACACACTCTTAAGTCCCACATCACCTAACGAAGCTATCCAAACCATAAAATCTACATGCCGAGGTCGTTTACCAACAAGTCAACTTCTTGTTGACTTTTCCCCTATTGAACCAAGTTAAGAGACTAAGTGTCTCATTTCTCTCCAAAAGTTGCTCCGAACCCGAGCCAACCAATCTAACACAACATAATGAAGCTGAACCACATATAGTGAAGCAAAAATGGGGGAAACGGGGCTATTACATAATGAAGCTAAATATTTACAATGAATGTTTTGAAAGTATTTTTCTATCAATAAATACCTATTTTTTACAAATTAATTAAGTACTGGTTTTGAAATTAATAACCTAGCATTAGTATTATTACAAATATACTACTATTAAAATATTTTTAATACACATAGAGGTTTTATAATTAATTTACGAATTATTTCTCAAACTTTTATTAATCAAATTACTATGTTGATAACTCAAAATTGGTGTTGTAATTTAGATAAAAAAAGATTTTATAAATAAAAAATTACTATAGTTAGTAGTGTATTTGATAATTCTAATTTTACTACATTTTTTAAAATTTATTAAGTTTAATTAAATTAATTTTAAAGGGGTTAAAAAACTAAAAGGCTACAACTGCAATTCATTAATTAAAATACAAAGTGGCTATTCACTAAATCAATTCCATCCCAATACACAAGCTCAATCCGAAAATAACTCAGGTCCAATCCCTCTCGTTTCCACTTTGGCAATCCATGCCATTCCCATTGAACCAATGAGATCGTGCCACGTCACCCGTCCTTATCACTCACAAAACAAACACATGTATCTGAACCGTTGGTCTATCTGATTGACATATTTACCCTCCTATTTTCTTTTGATTTTTAAACACCCGCCTAGAGTTCTCATTGCCACCGTCAAAATTTTATAATCTGACGACCACCAAAATTGCTCCCCAAAAACCTTAAATGCTCGAATTATTAGGGCCGTTGATCATCAGATCCAACGACCCATATCCTATTACCCATCTGTATACGGCTAAAATCGGAGAACCCGATTTCATGGCCACTTCGATGAAAATGAAGGGTCGAACGCCCGAGCTCGGCATCGAGGGGCACATCAAGGGTATTCGACCTCGAGGCAGTACGAGTTAAGGGCCAACATAGAAAGGAGGGAAATTACGAAGGGGCACGTGGTTAAAGCTGACAAAGCACACAAGATAGTACACGCCCGTATAGTGGCATTAAATGGCTGTACCAGACATTTCTCTTTTCATTAAATAGCTGTACCAACTGTATTTCTTTGTAATGATTACATATGTACTATGTTGGAATTCCCCTCCTTATATAAAAGGAACCCTTGTCACTTTGTAAGACACATGATATTCAATATACAAGAATAACAACATTCTCTACTCTCTAACAAAAATATTCTCTACAATTGCTCCATTGATTTATTGTGTTTCATTTATTGTTCTTCACTTATTACCTGCTATTGATCATAAATAGACCATCTTTAAGTCCCCCCATCATTGTTTCATAATTATCGATAGCCCTTAGTCAAGCTTCTCAAGCTCGACCTCGAGGCTCGCCCGGATACCCTCGAGACCGGCCACTTCGATACCTGGTTTGCGTAATCTAGTTCTTTTCGCTCCTATTCTGGTTTTCTTGATTCATACTCAACATCTACTGCCTAAATAACTAGTATTAAAATAGATCGCATATTTTTTGAACCACGTAATCAAATATAATTGTAATTTCCATTTTCACGGTAAACAGTTTGGCGCCCACCATGGGGCTAAAAATAATAGTGATTGTTTTAGTGCTGGTTTTCTAAAAACACAAGTTATTCTTTTCACTTTTTCTTTCCCAAGAATCTTCACTTTCAGGTCAGAAAATGTCCAACTCAGTAAACGCACATGAAAAGAACGGTCCCGAGGACCACAGAGAGATGGCGCAGCTGCTTTGGGTGCCGGTGTGCCATCACAGAACCCTGAAGGGGCACCAGTGCAAATTCCTATCGATGAAGGCTCGCGCAACGCCCAACATGTCGATGTGAGCTCACATACAAATGTAAGCATTCGTGAAGGAGACCCGCGTGAAGCACAGAAAATCCCTGCCCAAAGGTAAATGGAAGTTAGCCTGCATGTTATTTTTGAAATGTTTCTGGCACAACAGGTGGCTATTGCTCAGTTACAAAGCCATTAGAGAACCCTGAGCACAGCCCCACCAGAAACGGCTCCTCGAGTTGAACAGGCACCGGAAAGATCTAACAATAATGGGTCAGCAGCCAACTTCACCATTATGAAAATGCTCAAACACCTTGCAAAAAGGATTGAATCAGGCGAAAAGAAAATAGAGGCTAACGATAAAAAAGTGGAGACCTACAACTCGAGGGTCGATCAGATCCTAGGCGCACCCCCTATCCTAAAGAGTGTAGATTTAAAAACGTTCGTGCAGACGCCATTTCCGTGAAGTGCAGCTCCAATGCCTATCTCAAATAAATTCAGAATGCCAGATCTCCCAAAGTACAATGAATCTCAGACCCCAATGAGCACATCACTGCCTACACTTGTGCTGTAAAAGGGAACGACCTGAGAGACGAAGAGATCAAATCTGTTCTATTGAAAAAATTTGGAGAAACACTATATAAAGGGGCCATGATGTGGTACCATAACCTACCACCGAACTCTATAGATTCATTTGCCATGATGGCGGACTCCTTGGTGAGAGAACATGCTGGTGCCATCAAAGTCGCTACGAGAAAATATGATGTTTTCAAAATCAAGCAAAGGGAGAATGAGATGTTAATGGAGTTCGTGTCCCGTTTTCAATTGGAATGAATGGAATTGTCACCGATCTCCGAAGATTGGGTGGTACAAATTTTCACCCAGGGCTTGAATGAGCGAAGCTTGATAGCTTCAAAGCAGCTGAAGCAGAATTTGATCCAGTACCCCGCCATAGTCTGGGAAGATGTGCACACCAGGTACCAGTCAAAGATCAGAGTCGAGGACGACCAATTGGAAGCCCCCTCAGGCTCAGTGTATCCTAGTAGAGTCTTAGCAAAGGAATCTAGGCTTCCATAAAGAGAGCCAAGGCCGAACAAAGAAAGATATCAACCGTACGTAGAAAATCGGAGAAAGATCCCGAGACAGAACGTGCCTCAAAGTGACCCAAGGATGGACCAAGGATAGAATCCTCGGGGACTCATGAGCAAAGCGGGGTTCGAAAGGCATGCAGGGCCGGTAGAGGCACCACGACTATCTGAATACAACTTCAACATCGATGTTTCAGACATCGTATCAGCCATTAGTAAAATCAGGGACACCAGGTGGCCAAGACCCATGTTATCAGATCATTCGCAAAGGAACCCCAACTTGATATGCGAATTTCACGATACCTACGGTCATAGGACCGAAGATTGCAGACAACTTCGAGAAGAGCTGGCCCGACTGATCAGCAGACGGTACCTTCGAGAATTCCTCAACGACCGGGATAAAAATCAATTTCGAAAAGAGAGGCAAACCAGAAAAATGAAACAGAAGAACCACGACATGTCATCCACATGATTATTGTTGGGGTCGACGTCCCTCAAGGACCCGTTTTTAAGCAAATGAAAGTATCTATCACCAGGGAAAAGCGAACTCGGAGCTACATACTTGAAGACGCCCTTTAAATCAGCGCAGAGGACATCGAGACCTTGTCTCAACCTCACAATGACGCACTGGTATTTCTTTTCTTTTCAATAAATTTCAAATTAAACGTGTGCTCGTGGATCCAGGTAGCTCGGCCAACATAATTCTGTCGAGGGTGGTAGAGAAACTCAGGTTGCTCGGCCAGATCATACCCGCCTATCGATTCCTCAATAGGTTCAACATGGCAAGCAAAACAACAAAAGGAGAAATCATCCTCCCGGTCAACGTAGCCGGTACAATTCAGGATACCAAGCTTCATGTCATCGAAGGTGACATGACGCACAACGCATTGCTTGGAAGGCCAGGGATCCACAATATGAGGGTGGTGCCATCAACCCTTCACCAAATGATGAAATTCCCTACGAAGGATAGAGTAAATATAGTACACGCAGAGTAGCACGCAACAAGAGAAATGTTCACAGTGCACGATGTGGCACCGACACCTTCCACATTGAAGGAGCCAAAAAAAAAGCAAACAACCGAGTAACAATCACAAACTACATCCTCGTAGGAACAAACAAAGGACCGTGTCGCATCCTTGAAACTGATAACCAAAGCGTATCAAGGCTCGAGCGCCATCACAGCTAAGGTACAACCCTATCCTTTTTTCTTTCACACTATACGCTAACCTGCGTGCAAGTGTTCAATTGAAAGGATTCAAAGCACCTCCTGGCTTGAAGGCCTTAGGTTTGAAAGCATGCATTGCACTCTTTTTCCCCCGCATCGGATTTTATCCCAAAAGGGTTTTACCAGCGAGGTTTTTAACGAGGTAACATCCATATGATACCTAAGGAGAAATCACCAAGTATTCAAGACTTCTCTCCGACCAACCTCAAATATTGAGGGGCATCCCCCCAGAAGATCACTGAAATATGCCAAAGAGGGTTTCAACGGGAAAATGATGTATCGGACCAAGCGGTCGAATGAACCATGTCCGTATAGAATAATCGAACCCTCGATGCAAAAAACTTGTATACTTGTACCAAGTAATCCGAGAAGTACCTTCTACCATCAAAACATATTGTACATCAAAGAAGTTTGCCATTTTTACAAGAGACTTCCCCATGGTAAAAAATTTAGCAAGCACACAGAAACTGTCCTCGACAGTCACTCCACGGAATCGCCAAAACTCGAAGCCGTAAGACCTCAGGGTAGAATATCAACAGCATAAATCCTCCTCGAGGCAACCTCAACTCCCACTCGGGGACTGCCCCCGACTGCCGGCTCATTAAGCTATCTAACTCGAAGCCATAAGACCCCGGGGCCGGAAACTTCAAACTCATAAGCCCTCCGTGAGGCAACATCAAAACTGTAAGACCTCAAGCAAGGCATGTACAAATTTTTAAGACCTTAAAACAGGCATAAACCCCATATCAAAGTCAAGGCTATATATCGAACTTGTAAGACCCAAAAGGCATACCCTCGATATAGACGCCATGACTATCTCATTCAGGGACTAAAAGGCTACGGCCAAACACAATGACCACCGTCATAAGGCTCCGACCAATCTAACGCAACTCAGAGACGTCCGACCGTTGCCATAAAATCACAGGCCTCCATTTACTTCAATAAACTTCAAAAAGAACCGGTTAAAGGTTGTACCAACCCAAAGCGTAAGAGCCCAAGTCGCCCGCTACACTAAAGGTTGTACCAACCTAAAGCGTAAGAGCTCAAGTCGCCTGCTACACTAAAGATTGTACCAACCTAAAGCTTAAGAGCCCAAGTCGCCAGCTACGGGTCATACCGACACTGAGCGCCTTAGGGCCAAATTGAAAACCTGAGGGCCGTTGAGCTCGAGTCAAAATACGACTTGGAGACTAAGCCTGATACGATTAACTAAAGCGCCTCAGGGCCAAAAAAGTGTAAGAGTCCGAGTTTCCCGCTACACTAAAGGTTGTACCAACCTAAAGCATAAGAGCCAAAGTCGCCAGCTACGGGTCATACCGACACTAAGTGCCTCAGGGCCAATTTGAAAACCTGAGGGCCATTGATCTTGAGTCGAAACCCGACTCGGAGACTAAGACCGATACGGTTAACTAAAGCGCCTCAGGGACAAAAAAGTGAAAGAGCCCAAGTCATCCGCTACACTAAAGGCACCAACCTAAATCGTAAGAGCCTAAGTCGCCAGCTACATTAAAGGTTGTACCAACCTAAAGCGTAATAGCCTAAGTATCCAACTAGTCATATCGACCTTTCGTGTAAGAGCCCGAGTCGCCAGCAATGGGTCATACCGACACTGAGCGTCTCAGGGCCAATTTGAAAACCTTAGGGCCATTGAGCTGGAGTCGAAACCCGACTCGGAGACTAAGCCCGATACGGTTAACTAAAGCGCCTCAGGGTCAAAAAAGTGTAAGGTCCCATGTCTCTAGCTACAATGAAGGTCGTACCGACCTAAATCATAAGAGCCCGAGTCGCCAGCTTCAAAGAGCCTCAGGGCCAATTTATAACCCCAAGGGTTTCATCTCAAAGTCCAAATTCACCGGGCTAACTACCAACATGCAAATCAAATCAAAGAATATTTCATATATATATATATATATATATATGTGTGTGTGTGTGTGTGTATTAAAAATACATATTTACAATGCTCCCACAGGAGTCTTATACAAACAACAAAGTAGAAAATCTATTCTACTCTTGGGACCGGCTCCCTCAAAGGCCCCTCGGACCAGCTTCCACGGCGACCTTCAACTATCAGCATCAGCTCAAGAAGAAAGGAAAAACTTGGCGTCGATCTCGTCCACCTCGACTTGCTTTATCTCTTCCGAGAGGTGAAAACCCCTAGCATGTATCTCCTTGAGGGTCTCTCTCCGGAACTTGCATCAAGTATACTCATTTCTCCTCCTCTCTCTGTTGAAAGCTCCTCTCAACTCAGCCCGTGCATCGGCAACGTCTTTCAAGTAAATGTCCATCTTCTTATCGGCCTTCGCTCGAGCTACCTCAGCTTCAGCCCGAGCGTCCACAACCTCTGCCTTCGTATTTAGAAGATCAGCCTCGAGCTTCGCAATCCTTCTCGATTGAATTGAGATGTCTTCCCGGACATTGCCAAGTTTTATTTCGAGGACGGCGGCCTTGGCCAAAGCATTCCTTTGGTCCGCAGCATGTACGCCTACCTGCGCTTTCAACGCTTGGCATTCAGACCTAACTTGCCCAGCCTCACCCCGAAGGCGCTCCAACGCTTCTGTTTGTTCCTACAACTGAAGCACCAGAACATTAGTTCCCAAAAATGAGAAAGGAGGCACGTACCCCTTCAGGGTAAGAGTTACCTGGAGCTCGGGTTTGCCTTCATAAATCCGGATCCAATGCATCTCCACTAAAACGTGTATCAACTATTTTGTCTTCTCATTGAAAAGAAGCTTGAGAGATCTTTTCTAACCAAAAACTTCCCGCAATCGGGCCTCACAGTGAAGCAACTCGGCCTTGAGTTTGTCAAAAATCTACAAAATAAAAACTTCAGTTCAAAGAGCGAAGATTCATAGCCAAAAAGCCAGCTATGCCAATCAGAACACACCTCGGAACAAAGCCGCTGGGCCTCCTTAAAAGTTGAACATGCATATACCGGTTTTGCCCCATCGGCCCCAGCTGAACCACTCTCAATAGGGGTGTGCCCACTCGAAACCTCAATCGGTTCGGGTGGCCCCTGGTCCTGAGCATCCCTCGAAGTACCTCCGAAGGCAGAAGCATACAATGGTGGAGGACTCTTGCTCTTTCTCTCTCGGGGAACCTCTTCTTCGAAATTAGAGGTCCCAGGCCTGGCAGAACCGGCAACCTCTGAAGGTCCCCCGGCCCGAGCCGTAGACAAAGAATCATCCTCGCAAGGGGAGCCGATGTCCGTGGAATGGACGACGTATATAAAGCTCTCCTCAGCAATGACATCTTCCCATTTATGCCTCCAAGAAGGCCCGTCTCATCGGGAATGTCCTCATCCATATAGGATCTTTTTCGACTATTGTTCTCTTTCGGGCCTTCACTCTCCTCGAAGGGATACAACCTCATTTCGGAGCACCCCCCGAGACCTGTGGAATCAGAGTTAGTACACCCAAAAGGAAACATTCATCAAAGGGAATACTACATGACTCATACCGTGATTCTTTGCTTCCTATATGCCCTTCGAGAGATCATGCCACTTGCACTCATCATATGTCGAGGAAACTGCCAACTTCCGAGTCCAGTCCGCAAGATCGGGGACCTCCCTGGGCATCCACGGGACCGCTGAAAAAAAAGAACAAGAAACACTCTTATAAGTTAATAAGAGCAAAAGAAACTAAGGCACGACATGATGCTTACGTTTGAAGTTTCATTTTTCGGGAAAAGGCAGGAATTCTGTTAGAATGATGTCGACGGTCCTCACCCGAAAAAACCGACTAGTCCATCCACCATTTCGGTCCTCGTCATCGCTGGCAATAAAAGGCCTCGTGGACCGACGTCGCAACGCAATCATGCCTCGACAATGCTAGGGCCGATATAACCTAATGAAATGGCTGAGGGTAAATTCGAGCTCAGCCTTTTCGGTGAAATACCTCATCATCAGCATTATCTGCCAAAACGACAGATGAATCTGTGCCAAAGTAACTCGGTACCTTTTACAGAACTCGAGCACAAGTCGGTCGAGGGGGCCTAATGTAAACGGATACGCGTACATGGTGAGGAATCCGTCTACCTAAGTCATGACATTTTCTTCTCGAGAGGGTATCTGCAACACCACATTTTCCCCCAGCCGCAGTCTCTCCTCACGACCTTGAGGTTGTGTTCTTCTATTGATCGAACGAAACTCGAGGCATGTTTTTGATGGCCCGAGGCATCGTAGGGCTTCTCTACTACAAAGTCCTTTTTTAGAGCAAAGCAGTACGATGTCAACTCGCCATACGCCGGCGGTGTGCCACCGGCCGGGATAGGGGAAGAGGAAGAATTTCCCTCTTCTCGGTGAGCATATTCGGGAGTGGCAACCATGGTTACTTAAAGCAGAGGTAAAAAGGGAGGGGCGGAACCCGTTTTCATAAGAATGGAAAAGGAATGAGAAAGTTGAAAGAAAAGCTGAGGTTTTTGCAAATGTGAAAGAGTTAGAATGAAGGAGAAGCAAGAATATTTATAGAACAAAAGATGGCCAACCAACTGCCTTAAAGGCCATTCAATTTCTGACAAGTCGTCATAGCATTTGGGGAAGTGTGGGGCCACTTCGCTCACTTCACGGTCACGTCACATAAATGATACCGTCATGGGGGGTTCGAGGAATCAAAGCTCACATGCTGATATAACCTTGAGAAGGTACCCGATCTCAAGAAGACCTCCTATTGCAAGTACGAGTTCCAAGGAAATGAAGAATCGAAGAATAAAAGTCATATTGTGGGGAAAGGGTTACAGAACTAAGCTATGAAAAATATGACAAAAATGTTCTATTTCCAAAAATATATTTACACAAGTGTCTTTTACAAGAGTTCCCCCAAAGGGTCCCATGTACAAAAGGAAGGGAAAAGCAAAAAAGGAAGAAAAACTACTCTATGCCTCCACCGCTATCCGAGCCACTTTCGGAGCCTTCGTCCGATGTACCTGGAATTGTCAGTTCCTCCTCCAGGGCCCTGGCCTCTTCGATCTCGGCAGAGAGATCGACACCTCTAGTGCTCACTTCCCCGAGGGCCTGCCTCTTGGCCACGAGCATAGGCAACTGCCTGAGTCATCTTCAGCTCGGCCTTCTCATATATCTCCGTTGTCCGTTCATTTGCAGCAGCGGTATCCCTCTTGTACGTGGAGACATATTTGCTGGCCTCAGCCTTGGCCGCAAATAGTGTAGCAGCCTCCTCCTGAGCACCTCAGAGAAGATCTTAGGCCGAGGATAGCTTCCCCCGAATCATCTTCCCCCTGAAGTTGTGGTATCATTCCGCCGAGCTAGCTCCATGACTTCGGCATCCTTTGCCGCAACCTCCTCTCGAAGCCGCTCCACCAGGCATCCTTCTGCGAAATCTGAGAAGCAGAAAGCAAGTTAATCACTGCCAAGTGTTACGACTAAAAGGTGAGAATGTGGGCACTGACATACCTGCTCGGAGAAATCGGCCTCTCCCAAAGTGCTCTCTCCAAGCTCGCTTGAAGGTCGGTCAGTTCCTCCTCTCTTTGGGCACACAAAGCCTCGAGCTTGACCGACCCTGCCATAAGTTTCTCAAGCTCCTCTCCATGATGAGTCCACTCATCTTGCAACTTGGAGAATGCCTGGTCATATAGCTTCTTGACCTACAACACAGAGAAGGGAAATCAGAAAATGAAAATAGAAGATCAGAGAATAAGTATATTATTCTCAAAAGTCACCTATTTTTGGAGCCTCTCGGCTTCCTCGAGGGCAACTGGGGCATAGATATCGGTCTCCTCGACCACCCCCTCGAAATAGTCTCTAAATGGGTCATCCTCTCCACGAGAGGTCTCTGGATCGGTTTGACACCCCTAACTTGAGCATCCCATATCTCTCCTGGAGAGAATGACGGGCCTGAATGAAGTCCACCAGCGATGCCGGCCTCCATCGAGGTTTCTTCCCTACCTCGGAAAGCCCCAGCAGCGAGCCCCCCGAGCTTCTCAACACGGACTATGCCCTGTCTGATGAGCGTTTCGGGGACTACGCCCAAACCCCCCTTGATGGTCTCCTCTACAAATGGTGGGCCTGCATCAGCTGCCTCAAGCTCAGTAGGCGACCCCCCAATAGCCCTCGAAGACTCAGCGCTTCACTTTGCCCTTTGTATCAAAGGGCAGGTGTCGTCGCTCTCCTCCTCGGTCCGTAGGCTCTCAGCGGCCGTCGAAGACAAGACCGTAGCATTGGTCTTAGGTCTTCGAGTCTTTGGCCTCTTTGATTTCGGGGACCCCGACGTAGCCTCTTTCTATCTTTGGTGGCCTTCGAGGTCTCTTCCTCACCAGGTAGGGGCGGCCTCATCAGCACGCCTTCACCAAGGCCTGCACAAATATATCGTGTCAGAAAATCATCATCATCAAAATATTTCACAAAGAATGTGAAAGCAGTAGCAACCAAAACGTACCATGGTTCTTGGCCTGCCATCGTGTTTTGGCCAGCTCACGCCATACACATTCATTGTATGGGAAAGAAGAGTCTAAGCATTTTATCCACCTCGGAAGGTCCTTAACCGCACCGGGGAACCAAACAGTGGCTACATAATAAAAAGAAAATCAGTTGAAAGAGAAAGGGACAACGAAATCATGCTCGATTCAAAGAAACTTACATTTCATATTCCAAGCCTCTGGGAATGACATTCTATCAACAGGGATGATGTTCGAGGTTCCGAATCTGACGAACTGGCTCATCCATCCCCGATCTCTATCCTCGTTGATGCAGGCGAGGAACGCCTTGGTGGATCGACGATGTAATTTAATAAGGCCCCCACGGAAGAGTCGATGACTATATAGTCTGATCAAATGGTCGAGGGTGAAGGTCATTCCCTCGCCCATATTGGTAATATGGCGAAACATATATACAATCCTCCAGAACGAAGGATAGATCTGACCGAGTGTCACTCGGTATTGGTGACAAAAATCAAGAATCACCGGGTCAACCGGTTGAGAAGATATGTGTATACACTGAGAAAGCCAGCCTTGTGCGTGACTATGCTTTTATCAGCCGTTGGGATATCTACTCGGGCTGCCTCCCCCCAGTGGCAGTCAAGTTTCACCCTCTCGACATCCGATATTACACTTATGTATCGGGACATGGGCTCACATCGTCCCGGTGTAGAATGGGGTTTTTCTATTGTAAAATCAGAAATGGTGTCGAAAGGGCCGGGGATGCATTGCTCGATTGTAGGAGGGGTCTTTGATTTGCCCTTAGACGGGCGTGATGTAGAAGCAACCCCCTCCTTTTGAGGAACCATTTTTGAAGTCTTTCCATGATATCTATCGAGTTTTGAAGTGAGAAGATGGGAAAAACGTGAGCAGATAGAAGATAAGAAGAGAGAACATTTTGTTAAAATCTGAAGGTTTGAAGAAGAAGATGAAAAATTATGAAGAGGCAATTAATTGTATTATTTATAGGGGCCCTTTGGACAAACTTGAAGTGGGAAAATCGAACCTGTGATGGTTCGTGGGTTTCTCGAGAATTGTGATTGACAACGACCTCTGCGTAGCTTTTCCTATCACAATCATTTAATGCTCTAAAGAGGCTGACATCATGGTAGGAGTGTCAAAGGGGTGAAAGGTCAAAATCATTTCTTATCTCTTCATTCTAAGAAATGCGGAGACTATCTGTATACGGCTAAAATTGGAGAACTCGATTTTATGGCCACTTCGATAAAAATGAAGGGTCGAAGGCCTGAGCTCGGCATCGAGGGGCACATTGAGTCCTCGACCTCGAGGCAGTATGAGTTAAGGGCCAACATAGAAAGTCAGAAATTACCAAAGGGCACGTGGTTAAAGCTGACAAAGCACACAAGACAGTACACGCCCGTACCGTGGCATTAAATGGTTGTACGTGCCATTTCTCTTTATATTAAATAGTTGTACCAGCTGTATTTCTTTGTAATGATTACACATGTACTATGTTGAGATTCCCCTCCTTATATAAAAGGGACCCTTGTCACTTTTTAAGACACATGATATTCAATATACAAGAACAACAACATTCTCTGATCTCTAACAAAAACATTCTCTACAATTGCTCCATTGATTTATTGTTTCCATTTATTGTGTTTCATTTATTGTTCTTCACTTATTACCTGCTATTGATCATAAATAGACCATCCGTTAGGCCCCCCTAGCACAGTTTCATAATCATCGATAGCCCTTAGTCAAGCTTCTAAAGCTCGACCTCGAGGCTCGCCCGGATACCCTCGAGACCGGCCTTTTCGATACCTGGTTTGTGTAATCTAGTTCTTTTCGCTCCTATTTCATTTTTTTGATTCATAATCAGCATCTACTGCCTAAATAACTGGTATTAAAATAGATCGCATATTTTTAGAACCACATAATCAAATTTAATTGTAATTACCATTTTCACGGTAAACACCAGCTTTAACCTTAAAGATGATCTACCAATACCCAAACCCTAAAAATCATTTCCCGCTGCCCAACCACCCTTATTTCCTCTTACTCTCTCCTTTATCTTAAAATCACAACCCATATCAATCAAAAACCTTGCAAAAATTCGGGCAAGGTTATGAATTCACCCAGTGATTCATCTTCCTTGTCTCCCACATCAGTGATTCTTGCTGAATCTTTCCCGTATCATCATCAAAAATTCAAATCCCCTAAATCAAAACCCTAACCCTAAAGATAAAACCTCAAATTGCCACTGACCTTTCAAATCCATGGCATGCATGCTTATCCGCTTTGCTCCTGTATTTCAGATATCAATTCTCCTTCCACTTTCACCATTTGATTTCAAAAGCCCTAATCGAGAGTCAGACCAAAAAGTGAAACTTTAACTTGTCTGGATCCTTCCTTCGTTCTTTGAAATCGAAGCAAGCATGAGACGATAGCTGGCTTCCTCATTGATATTCGACATCCAGATGTCAAATGCAATGACCTCTAGGTATTAGGGTTCTGATCGATAGTCTCTTATGCTTCAATGGTCGGTCTCTCATATCTCTCATACTCAGGTAAAATTGCTACTGATTTCCCTTTATTTTTCTAAGATTTTCACTCTATTATGCTTGCATCGCCATCCCTCCGTCACTCTCCACTATCGATTTGTATTTGGAACCCTAATGCTTCACAACCACTATAAATAAGGAATTTTAATATTCTCACCTAACAGATGTAACACACCTAACACACAAAAAATATACAACAAAGATATCACAAAATGACTTAGCAAATATTAATCTTTAGTCTTGGGTAGTAAAAAAATCAAGCTAGGGTTCTAACTAGGTTCTAATTTCTTTATGATTCTGAGTATTACACTGGTCGGGGTGAGTTCTTCATTCTATAGGACTAGGAAAGTGTCTTTTGTGAGGTCAGTACACCTCCATTCATTATCTTTTAATTGCTCTATTGAAAAATCATGAACATGCTACTATTTTCCTGTTAACTACTTTGGTTATAATGTTTTGTTCAATTTGTCAACGCTTCTTTTGGTTCACCATGTTATATTTATTTAATATTGATTAAGTAGCTTTATGACTTCAATCTCTATATTGAATAACCTATATGATTAAACTGCATAAGTTGCCTTAATGATTTCTCATACCTACCTAGACTTCTGACGTTCCTCTAATATTCTGTTACAATCTTCATGCTTATCATGTTGTATTCTTTGAGTTCTGTTATTCTAAACTTAGGTTTGATGTTATAGTCTTCATGCTTATCATTCCATATTCTTTGAGTTTTGTTATTCTATACTTGGATTGCTGTTAGATGATTCTAGCTAGAACATACATGAAAGTATATAGTGTGACCCTACATCACTTGGTTAAGGCTTGTGAACTCCGAGTATTCAAAATTGCTTTTCTATATTCACATAAATGCTTTTTAATCCTTAAGTATTCTTTGATTTATCACCATGAATGTTTTACATCCATGTCTAACTGTTCATTGTAAACAGTCCTACTAGGACGGACTTTTCTGTGAACATCAGTGATATTTTGTTATGATCAGCCTACCTCTTATGAGTCAGATTGTAGTCGTGTTTGTTGTGGTTGAATGCTAGCTATTTTTGTAATTTGAATAAAACTCCACCATGTCTAGTTATCAACCTTAGCATGTACAAAAAATTTAAGTCTACTTAGTATGATGTTTCCCCTGTTCTTAAACCCCTTAATGCACTGATAATCTAATTTTGTAATGTTTCAGACTCATCCTATTTTGTGAGATCATAACTTTGATTGAAGTCTTTGTACGTGTTGTACTTTGTCATGAATCCTTTTTTGTCCCTCATGACTTCATACTTTGAACAATGTTTTGAAATTATACTCAATCCTCTCTTCCTCTGTTAATCTGGATTGAATCTGGTATTATAGAAACCTTTTATTATTACTGATTTAATACAATAACTTTTCTATGTCATTGCCTAAATCTTTATTGAGGATTTCCACGGATTCAAGTAGTTTTACAATCTATGTATATGCTCATGATAATATCTGGTGTTGACTAGTATGTAAGACAATAGCATCTGCTGTTACAACTCTAAACTATGTGCTCGATCTATCTGTGAGATGTATCACTCTAGTTGTTTGGCTCTTTAGCAACAATAGTATAAGTGTCCTGTTGTTGCATGTGCTTAGAAACATAACTTTTAAACCTATTTAATATGTGTTTCATTCATTTAATACTAGAAGTATAGTCATGAAGAACAATATGTCTCTATGTGTTTTCCTATGTTATTTTGTTAAGATGTTTTGAACATGTACAATGATTTGGGCCTGCTGAGTTCTTTAAGAACTCATGCCCAAGTCCAGCCCTGCTATGTCTCAGATGGTTCAAAGTCAGTTTTAGCTCGTCCCTGTTAGTGCTGGGCCTGCCCCTTTGAGGCCAAAATCCCAGAGTCCTTTCTTTCCCTTTGCTCCTTTATTTATTACTATCGTTACTTTACAAGTTTCACTATGTCGATACTCTTTACTATGTTCCTGTTATTTTATCTCACATGTATATGAAAATTATATATTGGATTGAATGCTATACTTTATATTTTAAATCACGTAAACTAACTTAGGCAAGCCTTAATGAATGTAGGATTAAAATAGGCGTTAGTTAGCGATTAATTCTACATCCGTTAGTCGTGAACTGTTATTAATTTATTATGCTTTGCTAACAATTACTCAAAGATTTTTTGAAGACCAAAGGCTTAACAATAGTTGCAGTCCCTCTTTCAAAAGGAAAAACCACAACTCAGTTGCGTGCTTAATTTTTCTAAAAGGAAATCTACTATTTCCGAAAAGAGCAAAGTGCTGCTATCCCAAAAACAAAGCCTTTCAAAAAGTTTTCTTCAAGTCAACTATTTAAAACCACGGTACAACTTAGGTTCATTTTTATAACACTTTCACCTCATGAGTTTCTGTGCTTTAGGAAATAAAGTGCATTAACTTAGCTTCTTTTAAAAACTTTCATAATAAACATCCTATCTTTCGAAGTTCTTTTTCCAGCTTATATATATATTAACATTATTTTCCTAAGGCTCTTCTTAAAATCCATCCTCTTTAAGCTACACTCATCCTTTATAGTATTATGTCCTAATATATGGTAAGCTACACTCTTTGACCACTAGTTAAGGCATAGTACAAGCAATTAGTGGTAAATCTAGTCTATGTCCTATGGACCTACCCCAGGTAGATTTTAAGGGGTGCCTAACACTTTCCCTTTAGACGAACAATAAACCTTACCCATAATCTCATCGGTTCGTAGACTAATAAAGAGTATAACCTTTATTAATTAAATAGGTACCCTAATATACCTTTAAATATTAGGTGGCGACTCTCTTTCATCAACAACGAAGAAACCACAAGCTGAATCTTGTTTTGACTAGTACAAATAGGTGCAACAACATGGTGACTCTGTTGGGGAATTAACACTTAGGTTATGACCTTAGCAGACTTTGACTGGATTTGGCATTTAGATTCGTTTGTACATATCTTTAACGGTAGTTAAATTTTCAATTACATGTCTACGTGCTTTATTTTCTCTTTATACTTATTACTGCTAAACCCTTATCTGTTACTAATTTACATATAATGTCATCACATTTCTTCTTATCGTGTCTTCGACGTGCTGCAGCAAGGGCCATGCTAGGGCCGCAACTGAGGAGCCACTAGTAGCTCCGATTGGGGAATATGAACCCGAGGCAACTGTCTACTCCTGGACTTCAGGAGACCTTAGCGCACTTCCTGAGTATGTTCGGTACCCTTGCGATGAGATTCAGACATACTTAGGGGCACCGACCGCTTTGCTAAATATCCGAGTAGACATGGTGCTTACTTGCCTGCTAATTGAGTTATGGGATCTGGCTAAGTTGGTGTTCAAGTTTTCTCACTTTGAGTCAATACCAACATTGGAAGAAGTTTCAAGTTTCACGGAGTTGCCATTCATAGGAGGGAAATCAATACTACCAGTCACTATGCCCGGTTAGATGCTTTGGGTCTGGCTAACAGTTGAGGTATGAGAATTATCGAGGACAGATAGGTGAGCCTAGATCAGCTTTTTTATAGATTTTGACATCGTGAAAGTTGTGAGTGGTATTCGTGAGAGTTTCAATGTGATCAAGAACGTGGGAGAGCTCAGGCCTACCGCTTTCTCATTGGCACTGTTTGTATTATTGGTCTTTTCGCAGAGAACGGGTCGGATCAACATCAACTTATTACCCGTGGTTCTGGAAATCTTCCATGGTAACCTTCAAGTTACTCTGATTCCAATGGTGTTAGCTGAGATTCTAAGGGTTTTGTCTGCATGTGCACATATGTATGATTTCTTTAAGGGTTGTAACTTTCTACTCCATAACTGGGCCACATAACATTTCTTCCAGTGAGAGGCCACCATTGACTACTTTGTGGGCATCAGCAACATGATCCGCAGCCACAACGAGAGGATGAGTCATTAGGTCTCCCCACTTGGACAATAAGAGTAGAGGGAAATGCTGACTAATCTAAGTGGATAATGGATCAATTGGAATCTGTCATGGTTAGGTGGGAAGGCAATCTTAAGTACTCCTAAAAAATACTTCATTAAGCTGATTGTACTATACTCATCCCTGCGGGTTCTTATACAATTCAGGATGATCCAGGATGTGCGTCTATGGATGAGGACAATACTATATAAGGACGAGTACAACAGACAGATCCCAATCCCTAGGATAAGGAGGCTCGAACAAGAGTGAAACGATTTGGTCACAACATCGATGGGTCAGAACTCGTCGTGCACAATGGAGTATTATGTCTAGATCAATGAGGAAGACAAGCTAGCCCGTCCAAGTAGAGAGGGTATAGCCTGGCTGGAGGACGCTGTGGCTGCATTGCAAATCTACTATGAGATCCTACCCCATTACCTTGTGACTACCTCAATGCACCGTCAAGTTGTCCCAGGAGCCATCGATCACATGTTACCATTTGCTGAAGATGATGATCGGGTAGTGGAGTGCATCCAGATAGAATCTGGGACAGAGCTGGAGGGAGATATAGGAGAAGACTCTGAGTTCAACAATGATGAAGAGGATTTTGAAGAAGACCTGGAGGAAGATCCAAAAGAAGAAGAGGAGATGGGGAATGATTCCGATGATGGTTACTAGGAGTTGGTTGATTTCCCCTTCTTTACCACTTTGTACCCTTATCCCCAATTTTTTATTTTCCTAAAGGGCGAGTTGTTTAAGCCCATGAAATTATATGAATGTTAGAAGCACTGATGTAACCTTTTGTTCCCGCTTATCTCAGTCCAAACATTATCAATGAAAACAAAACTTGCTTCGGATCTAAACGTGTCAAGTCAAATTGTTTGTCAAACATTCGCGATTTAGGCCTACCTCCGACAATGAGATGTATGTCATGCCCCAACCTCAAGAAGCGTGACCGGTGATCAACAGAGTGGACCCGGTCGAGAAAGCCCGTTAGACACTTTCTACCCTACTCACTTATGATCAAGAGAAGGCATGTTTTCATTATTTAGACAGTAGGAAGATCATGCATACATTACTAAATCATTTCATTAGTTACATCATTGTTAAGTTTCAAAATACACACATTCTTATGATTGACTGGAACAAGAGTCCAAAACAAAACATAATCTGTTTACCTTTCTAGCACCCATATACAACCCACCTAGTGTCTATGGAGCCTCTAAGATACCAAATATTATTAAGATAGTGCCGGCGATAAGGCTCCGACTATACCTCAAAACATGAAAACAATATGAACAAAGATACAATGCATGGCCCTGGGATGAAGTGGGGATGATCGAGTCTATTGGGAAGAGGATGAACCACTATCTATGATCAACGTTGTTTGCTATGGAACCACCTGCATCCATTTAAAGATGTAGTTCCCCTGGCAAAAGGGACTTTAGTACTGTCGAATAGTACTAGTATGTAAAACTAAAACACCATCTCAATAGAATGAACAATAATACAAGAGGGAAACAGTCTTGAGTTCAATAGGAGCTTCAAACAATACTAAAACATCAAGTAAGGATCACATAGGTTCTCAAGTCACATATTATTAGGTTGGGGAATATTTAGTGCCAAAATGCCATAAATCACAATACAATCGTGTTCTTTCACGGAGTCCGACCACGAACCGATCGGCCAGGTCATCTCATTTGAGATATCAACCATAACCACAATTCCAATTATCATTTCCAGCATAGTTACCACCATGTGTGCGGCATGGCGTCCGATCACGTCCTGATCGGCTAGGCCATCTCACTCGAGACATCACCCTTTTAATCAATCATCTCACTCCATACTTCTTTCCCATATTTTCAGTTCATTGGAACAATTGGCCTTGATTATAAAGTCATTCTTGGCACTTAGCCGTATTTCATAATTCTAGTTTCTCTTTTTCACATTCAAATATTATTATCATCAACAGCAATAAGGCCTACCCTGGTATTCAGTATGAGAAACCTTGGGAATCCTAAGCATATAGAGGCTTTTCATACAATTTGGCATGACAACCTTTATTCAATTTGACATGAGGTCTTAACATTTTTAGCACATATTCCATATTTTTGAACACAACCTCACGAGGCAAGATGACATGACGAAGCGTTTATAATAAATATTGAACATATATCCTTCCACACAACATATTAGTAATAATTGACTCTATAATGATCAATTTGGGGGCTTACAACAATAGCATGAACACCGGGGGATTCGATTCTAAGAAGAAGGGGGTTTAGCCAACATACCACAATTGAGCTTCCTTTACACCTTAAAACATTCTGGAATTCTTATCACTTCAATCTATTTTGGAAATACGACAATTTGGACAAAAATTAGGATTATGACCATGATTCAAGATCATTTGAGCACATTATCAAACACTAGGTGTGCATTAATGTTTTTAAGGCCCTTTTATAAAGATTCAACCATTCCTTAACCCATTCTCTACCATTCTTATCTCACAACCTCCCCACATACTTTAAAAATACTTACATAAAAAGACATCAACCCCCACACCCAATAATTGTCTTTCTAATTAGCCCCCTTTTTATTAGATTTTCGAAATTAAAAGCTAGGGTATAGATTCTCACCTTTAATATGAGGACCTTCTTGATAATCTTCAAGGATTTAGCAAATTGTTGGATATTAGTGTGAAGGTTATTCTCCCACTCTAAGAAGTCTCTCTTTCACTCTAAAAATGTCAGGAATATGCTAAAAAATGGTCTATGGTATGTGTCTTAATGGAATAGGGTCGGGTTTAAAACCCCCAAAAATGAAGCCCCGCGACAAGATCTGCGGCCGCATATGCGACCGCATAATGATTCTGCAGTTCGCAAAATGACGGCGAGATAACCCTAAGAACTCGGCTGGCCTGCTTCACTCTACGGCCGTTATGCGGCCCACATACCTTTTCTGTGGTCGCATAATGCGTTGCAGAACCTCGCTCCACAAAAATCTAAGGATGATTATTCAACCAAAGTGCGGCCCCCAAATTAGTTATGCGGTCTCATATTTGGTCGCAAAATTGAAATCGAAATTGGCCAAAAAAGCTACTTCACTCTGGGCCATTCTGCGGCCCACAGAGTGATTATGCAGCCACATAATGAGCCGCAGAAATGCCTATTTCTGCAAATATATCCTTCAACTCCCCAGCGTACTGTTTTATCAAAAAAAGTTCGAATCCCAAAGAGGTTGGGAGCCGCGAAGAATTTCTACTACTATTAACCTCTATGCCTACTCCAGCATCACGGAACCTCAGTTTTTAGGAAAAAATTTATGGGGCCTTACAAGTTCCCGTGAATTCTAGGAATGCATGCTAGCCTAAATACGTGAATTAATTGCTTTGTGTGATAATCTGCTTGTATAAATAAAAAAACTGACTTCTGTTTGTTTTTCTTTTTCTTTCTTCTTGTTTTTTACTTTATTATTTCCCCTAAAAGAAAAGTGGGTTTGTGTCGACCTGAAACAGGCGAAACCACCGTATAATCTAAGATCAAAGGGAAAGATGTCTACTAGATAAAACCCGACTAAACATGCTCTTGTCATAGTCGACAACCCGGGGTGATCGGGAGAGAAGGACGATACCAGGAATGATGAACACATGGGCAGGATGGCCAGGAGATGTAGTCTCTAAGGGAGAAAGAACATCAAATAAAGGAACTAGCACATCTGGTCGTGACAATGCTCCGTCAACCACCTCGCTTTCCTTCTTTGTATTCAATCCCCAACCATTTTCTTTCCACATCACGCCAAAAAAACAACACCCCAACTTGAGTCCCCACCACTCAATTAATCCCTCTAGTAACCCCCACAAACCCACCAAATACCCCTATCCACACTCCCTACATAGCACAACACGTTTAAACACCACAAAACCCGCTTATTGCCACTAATGCAACTCATACCCCTTCTCATGACGGAGTCACTTTTACCACTCACCCGAATCTGCACATAAACGTGGCACATACCGCCCGTCCATGAGCGATATGTTCCTCCTATATATGCCATTTTTGAACCTACCTTTACAATGCCTGTCAAGGTCAGGGTACCTTATGAGATTGACCAGTACGCTGAGACAGAGAGTGAACCTAGTCATAAAGAAGAGGAGTCAGTGTCTGAGTAGTTACAAATCTTTAGAAAACAAATGAAGAACCTCCAAGTCACCTAGGGAAGTGAAAATTGGACTGCGATGATCTGTTTAACCAACTAGTTGCGGATATGCCAGTAGGATATAAGCCTCCAAAGTTTGATATCTTCGACAAGACGGGTGATACCCATGCATATTTGAGAGAATATTATCACAAGTTGGTTAGAGTGGGAAGGAACGAGAAACTAAGAATGACGTTGTTCATAAGGAGCCTGACGAGAGAGGCACTAACCTGGTATACTTGACAAGATCTGCTAAACTGGAGAACCTATCATGATATTGCGAAAGATTTTATGAATCGCTTTCGATTAAACAAAGAGATCACTCCTGATAGGTTCACACTGGTAAACCAGCAGTAAAAGCCATCCGAGTTATTCCAAAAATACACATGATGGTGGAGGTCAGGAGCTGTCAGGGCACATTTGTAAGGCCCCGTAAAATGTTTCCTAAAAACTGGGATTTTGTGATTCCGAAGTAGGCGTAGAGGTTAATAATAGTAGAAATGCGGCTCGGACTTTTTGGATTGAACAATACGCTGGGAATTGAATGATATATTTTGCAGAATTAGGCATTTGTCACACTTAAGCTCGGGGAGCGCGACCGGCGCTCAACCGAGTGAACCCGACCGAGCAAGTCTCTTAGACATATTCTACACGACTCACTTACAATCAAGAGCAGACATGATTTCATAAATTAGATAATAGGAGATCATACAAGTACAATACTAAGCCAATTCATTAGGTACCTCATTGTTAAGTTTTAAGGTACATACACCTTACGATTTAGTGAAACAGAAATCCAAAGCACAAAACAATTTATAGACTTTCCCAACACCCATATACAACCCATATCAATGTCTACGGAGCCTCTAAGTAGATACAAAAGAAGGTTCTACAAGAGTGCCAGCGATAAGGCCCCAGCTATACCTCAAAATATGATAAGAAGGTGAACACGAGATATAAAAGATATAGGACCCCGAAATGATGTGGGGCTCACCAAGTCAGCTGGAAAGAGGGCGCGCCACTAGCTGCGATCAACACTGTCTTCTATGGAACCACCTACATCTATTTAAGATGTAGCGCCCCCGGGAAAAGGGACGTTAGTACTGTCGAATATTACTAGTATGTAAAGCTAAATACCAATATTAATAGAACGAACTATGAAACAAAGGGAAGCAGTCATAATGTACAGCAAGAGCTTCAAGCAAATGCAAAAACATCAAGTAAGGATCACATAGTTTTCGGTTCAATTTCCATCTTATTAGGTTGATAATTTTAGTGCCATGTGCCAAAATCCACAATACCACCATGTTTCTACACGGAGTCCGATCTCGACCCGATCGACTAGGTCATCTCATTTGAGACATCAACCATATCCAAAATATCAATCAATCAATCTAGCAACATTACCACCATGTCTGCGGTATGGTGTCCGATCACGGCCCGATCGGTTAGGCCATCTCACGTGAGACATCATCCTTTCAATTGTTCCACTCAATTCACATTTTCTTCCCATCTTTCATTACATGGTACGAGTAGCCTCATTTATTAAGTCATTCTTGGAACTTGGCCATAACTTATAATTCAAAATTTTCCCTTTTTATACGGGAAAAATCTTGGAAAATCTTAATCAAATAGAGGCTTTTCATACAAATTAGGTTAGCAAGCTTTATTCGACTCTTGACACAAATTATTAACCTTTCTCAACACATATTCCCCATTTCAAACACATTCTATAATAGCATGATGACCCGATAAATGTTTAGAACAATTATTGAACATAAATCTTTCAACACAACATATTAAGGCAACCAATTCTTGTATGTTCAAGTTAGGAACTTACACCAAATAATCGAACACCAGGGGTTCAATTCTAAGAAGAAGAGAGTTTATCCATACATACATCAATTGAGCTTCCTTAAACTCTACAATGTTCTGGAATTCTTAGCAACCTCAATCTATTTTTGAAATATAACAATTTGAAACAAAATTAGGAAGATGATCGTGATTCTAGCTCATTTGAGCATTCTATCAAACACTAGGTGTGCATTAAGTCTCTAAGGTCCACACAACCTATACTTCACCATTTTTGGCTCTAGAATGTTCCTACACCCGTTGATAACACATGCAAGAAAGATAACAACTCTAATACCCATGAACTTTCTTGATAATTGCCTATCTTTTAGCTAGAATTCGAAATTCAGGGTGAGAGTGTAGAATCTTACCTAAAGGATGAAGATCTAGTGTGTTTTCCTTGTTAATCTTCAAAGATTTGTATAAGAATTTAAGGATGACTTGGTGAAGATCACTTTCTCACTCTAGGGCTCCTTCTCTCATTCTAAAGCATCAGGTTTGTGCTAAAAAATGACCCATTGTGCGTATTTAATGAAGTTGGGTCGGGTTATAGTGTTAGAAGAATGGATACTCCGAAGTTCCGGACCGGGCTATAGACCTTGCCTCTCCAGACTATAGCCTGGTCTAGCGCGCTACAAACCTAGCCTCACCAGGCTAAAGCCTGGTCTAGCGTGCTACAGACCTAGCCTCGCCAGGCTAAAGCCTAGTTTTGCGTGCTACTGACTTGACCTCGCCAAGCCGAAAAATTTCAACTCCCCAACGCACTCTTCAACCCAAAAACTCCGAGAATACTATATATTAGCCTACTTTGGTACCACAAAACATTAATTTACTTAGCGAAAATTTTCCAGGGCCTTACAGCATTTCTGCGGCCCATTATGCAGCCGCATAATCACTCTGCGAGCCGTAGAGTAAAGCAGCCTTTTTGGCTAATTTTGAGGTAGATTTCGCGGCCAATTATGCGACCATATAATCATTTCGCAGGCCGCACTTTGGTCGCATAATCGTCCTTTGACTTTTGCGGAGGGAGGTTCTACGGCACATTATGTGACCATAGAACAGGTCTGCGGGCCGCATAATGGCCGCGAGGTGAAGCAGATCAGCCCAGTTCCCAGGGCCACTTTTCACGGACCGCATAACCATTGTACGGTCGCATATGCGACCCCATACCCTGTTCCGGAGCCTCATTTTTGGTTTTTTTAAACCCGACCCTATTTCATTCAAACATCCACTTTAGACTATTTGAGCTAATTTTTCTGATATCTTTAGAGAGAGAAAGAGAGTAATAGAGGATAATGTGATCTCCATAAATTTTTCTCTTCAATTATTTCTTAACACTTGAACATTATCAAGAGAGTCACCTAGATATTCTTCCTAAGAGGTAAGATTCTATCACCCAAACTTTTAATTTCAAAATGTAACTAGAATGGGCCACTAGTGAGGTAATTCATGGCGATGGGAGTTATTTCCTTGCATGAATGTGTTCCTAAGGTATATGGGGAGGTTGTGAGTTAAAAATAGAAAAGAATGGGGTATGGGTTGGTGAAGCATTTCATAAAAAAGGGCATGCAACCTTAATACACGCATAGTGTTTGATGAAATGCTCAAGCGAGCTAGAGTTATCATCATTTTCCTAATTTTGGTTCAATTTTTCTATATTGATAAAATATATTAAAGTTGCTAATATTCCGGAACGTCTTAGATTTTTAAGAGGCTCAATTGAGGTATGTTGGCTAAACCCCCACTTCTTAAAATTGAATCCCATGGTATTCATGAAATCGATGTAAGTCCCAAATTGAACGTCCTAGAAATTGCTATCCCGAATGTATTTGATTTGAAAAAATATGTGTAATATGTATTCCTATACTTTCATCATTCTATCTCATCATCTGAAGAAATGTTCAACACTTAGAATATATATGCTAAAAATTCCTAGACTTTATTAAAATCCGATTAGAGACTGTTATGCCAAACTGTGTGAAGAGTCTCTATGTGCCTTGAATTCTTAATTTGCTCACATGTAAAATCAAGAGTCTTGAATGAAGAACATATGGTTATTGATGATAATAAAAATGATGGAATGTGGAAAAGAACTTGAATTATGAAATAAGCCCAAGCGCCAAGAACGACTCTATAATCAAAGCCACTTGTGCTGATGTGCTGATGAGATGGGAAAGGAATATGAAGTAAGATGATCGATTGAAATGGTTGATGTCTCAATGAGATGGCTTAGCCGATCGGGGCCGATATAGGACTATGTGTAATAACACAGTGGTATTGTGAGTGAAATTGTGAATATGGTTGATGTCTTAAATGAGATGGCTTAGCCTATCGGGCCGAGATCAGAGTGTGTGTAAGAACACAGTGGTATTGTGGACTCTGGCATATTGGAATTAAAAACTAACCAACCTAATAATGTGGAAATAGACTTGAAAATCTATGTGATCCTTAGCTTGACGCTTTAGTATTATTTACAGCTCATATTGCCTTCTTGAATATTTCCCTTGTAATGCTATTCATGTTATTGTGATGGTGTTTAGTTTTCATACTAATACTATTTGACAGTACTAACGTCCCTTTTGCTGGGGGCGCTGTATCTTTAAATGGATGCAAGTGGTTCCGTGGTAGACAGGGTTGAGCACATGCAATAGTGCATCCCCTTCTCAGTAAACTCGGTGAGCCCCACTTCATTCGGGGGTCTTGTATTATATCTTTTGCTATGTTGTAGTCACTTTGAGTTATATCTTGGGCCTTGTCGCCGAAACTATCTTTCCACTCTTTTTTGTATCTTTAGAGGCTCCGTAGATATTATGTGGGTTGTATATATGTACTAGGAGGGTCAAATGGATTAAGTTCTGCTTTGGATTTTGTTCAAATAAATCATATGATGCATGTACTTTAAAATTTATCATTGATGTAACAAAATGAATGGATTTAGTAATGTGTATGTATATATGATCCCTCCACTATTTAACTAATGAAAACACGCCCTTTTCCTAATCACAAGCGGGTGGCTAGAAAGTGTGTCACGACCCCAAAATCCGAAACCTGCCATGATGGCGCCTATCGTAAACTAGGCTAGCCAACAATCACATAATTACAATTTATTTCTAAAATCCCAGCCATTTTCAACATTTCATAAAGTATATATAATTACTGAATTCATTAGGCAAAAATAAACAGCTAAATAGTCTAAACCATCCCCAAAAATCCGGAGTCAACATGTCATGAGCATCTAAGAAATATATCAACAAGTCTACTATTATATTACAAAACCTCCGAACGAATAACTAGATACAACAAAAGAAGGGAAAATAGAGATTCTGCGAATGCTGAACATCTACCTCTATATCCCAAACTCCGGCTCCGCACGGAATACATGGCTAACGTTCAGTATCAGCACCTGTATCTGCACACATGGATGCATGGATTAATGTGAGTACTCCAACTCAGTAGTAATGAAAATAAATCAAGTCTAAGCGGTAAGAAACACATAAAAATCAATATCATCAGTTCGTAATATGCACAACCTTTCTTTCCAACAGTATATACATAGATATATGAAATCAACATGCCTTGAAAACCAACTTCAGTAAAATCCTTTGAAAAATATGTTTTCCAACAATTTCAGAGATAAAAATAACCGAAAGATTTAGTGTAAAAATGAAATAAATCATAAGTAGCCAATCGGGGAGAAACATGAATCATAAATCGCCCCTCGGGCAGAACATCACTCAGCACCTCACAGCCACTCAGTATCATCCCCTCGGGCAACCACACTTCCACTCATGCCTCCCAATCACTCATCACTCAGCACTCGCACTTAGTAGGTACCTGCGCTCACTAGGGGTGTGTACAGACTCCGGAGGGGCTCCGTCAGCCCAAGTGATAATATCAAGCCACCTCGTGGCGTATCAAAACCTCACAATCAGGTCCTCGGCCTCACTCAGTCAGAACCACTCAAAAACCCCTCGGGCATATCAGTACAACAGGGCACTCGATCCAAAACATCATTTTATATCTTAAAATAGTGTAAACAAGGCTGAGTTTTGAAAACACTAAGCACAATATGACTGAGTGTAAATCATAAATCAATAGTGAGGAAATAGTAGTAAAAATCCCCTAAGGGGTCCAAACAAGTCGGCACGAGGCCCCAAACATGGCGTATAGCCCAAATATATCAATAGTTTTAGAACACAATTTAACATATGGTTTAGAGTAAAAATACGCAACTCAATAGTTGCCGCGGAAAGGACAAAGTCCAATCCAAAAATTAGTGCGCGCCACATACTCGCCATCCGACATGTGCGCCATTCTAAAAACAGTGAGAAATATGAAGTCCGAGGTTTCATACCCACAGGACAAGATTTATAACCATTACTTACCTCTACCGGGCCACAATACTAATCCGCGATGCTCTTGCCCGTCAAATCGGATCCCGATTGCTCCGAATCTAACCAAAATTAGATTAACATTATCAATATACGATAAAGGAACAAAACCCAATCGAAAACTATTCAATTTATATAAAATTCTCAAAATTTGGCCAAAATCGAGCCCTGGGCCCACATCTCGGGATTCAATAAAATTTACATCACTAGAATCCTCATCCTCCCAAGATTCTATACATACCATCAGGAACAATCCGAAATCCCATTTGTACAGCACCAAACCGTCAAGACTAAATCCTTCTAAATAAACCAAGCTACGCAGGCCACCAAAAATCCAAGAGCATTGCTAAGAAACACCTGTAAAAACTCATTACCTCATGAACACCCAAAGAACTAACCGTATCCCTTACCATGTCGATCCGACCTACTACCAAGTTGTCCTACTTACCCCAGTTTCTTCTGATTTACCTTCCAATCTATACTTCTCCCTGCCGTAATACCACAATTCTCAGCCCAGACTCGCCACACAGTCCCAAGCATAAAATCGTACCGTCTAAGGCTCATAATTCGCCGAATACTCTCTTAAATATCTCCAAAAGTACCACATTCAAAATACTTACCCTGAAGAGACTTCCTGCGAATCTGAAGCCATTACCTTCACCTTCCTGATATTGATATATAGAATCCATGATGATGTAGAAATGCCACAAGTCTTGAAACCCTTCAACGTAAATCTCAATCACACTGACCAATTAGGCAGAATCGACCTGACCCATTTGCACACTGACATACTAGGAAAGTAATCCACTCACTTGAAGCCACATGCAAATTCATACACTGCACACACTACACCTTTTACAATTATACCTCAATCATTTCATATAATTCATTTACCCATAGAGTACATTACAACCTGTATCGAAGAATTTTCATAACTCGAGTCATTCCTAGACCCCACACCTGCAGGTCATAACTGATATACCAATATACCTCGAACTGAAACCAATACACACAAAATCGTGTAATCAACTTATCATTAACAGACTCCCCCACTTGGCTCAAAGCCAATGACCAAGACAACCAATAACTCACAACGCCCATAATAACACAACCCGTCTAGCAACTCAAGTCATCTGCAAATTCACCATTGTAATAGTCATGCGAACTTCCACAAGCGATCTAAACTCAAATTACAACATATATCATTTACTGGTAGAAGAGAACTTACTACAGAACATCATAAGGATCACACACCCCAGGACAACCCGCAGGAGATACCCTTGCCCGCTTAGACTCAACTGATATCTCTCTATACATTTGTGAAGACCATAACTATCACGCAATCACTACACCCTTCTGCATCTAAACACAAAAAACGCCTATCCTCGAGGCATCATAATACGCGGTAAGAACCTAAAGCCGGTGGCAGAACTAACACTAGAGCGGTGGTCAAAGAAATCTTGAGCTTCTAGAAGCTCTACCGACACACGTCTGACCACATGGATACCCTCACTGGACACTACGTGTCCCAAGAATGCTACGGAACTGAGCCAAGATTCACACTCGGAGAAATTTGCATCGAGCCTTGCCTCCTTGAACCCTTATAATGCCATCCTCAAATACTGAGTATGCTACTCCTGGCTACACGTATGTGCCAGGATGCCATCCTCGAATACAATAACAATGAGTGCTAATACGGCTGGAATACACCGTTAATCAAATACATGAACGCTACTGGGGAAATCAACCCAAAAGACATCACCAGGAACTCATAACCCAATAGAAATATCCGCTTCACTCCATCACTAAACAACATGAGAGGTCTTCCAATACACTCACAACTCAAAGCCATATACCAAACCCAGACAGAAATCCAACACTCAATAGTTCTTGCCACATTTCTAGCCAACCCTTTTGCCACAATCAAACAATCTGAACACAACTAACCATCAAACCACACCTACCACGTAGCCATCTAGTCACCAATCCACATCAATAAGAACACAAACGGACATATAAGTCCCTAAGTGCATGGCTCACACAATCGAAACCTCAGCACTCAAGCCACAAAATGAATCCGGCCTCAAGTCCTCCAGACTAGCCCATACCAACATACCAAAATCACATCTCATCCATGGAAGTCACAAGCCGTCGATGCACAACTGATACCAAGCGCTATCGGGCGCGTTCCAATATATGGAAGAAATTCAAGAGTTATGCTCTTGGCTGAATGAAATGGATTTGCACGACAAGAATTAAAGAACGTGAGATTTTCCTAAGGGTTCTGTAGCCTCTCGAAGATAAGTACAGACGTCTTCGTACCGATCCACAAGACTCTACTAAACCTGCTCATGACCGGTGAGTCCTATGTAACCTAGCGCTCTAATACCAACTTGTCACGACCCCAAAATCCTAAACTGGCCGTGATGGTGCCTATCGTGGAACTAGGCTAGCCAACAATCACATAATTAGAGTTTCTTTCTAAAATCCCAGCCATTTTCAACATTTCATAAAGTATATAGAATTACTGAATTCATTAGGCAAAATAAACAGCTAAATAGTCTAAACTATCCCCAAAAATACGGAGTCAACATGTCATGAGCATCTAAGAAATATACCAACAAGTATACTATTACATTACAAAACCTCCGAATGAATAACTAGATACAACAAAAGTGTCATGCCCCAAAATCGAGGGACGAGACCGGTGCCTAACCGGATGATCCCGGTCAAGAGGACCTGGATTGCCTTTCCTACCCAACGCATCACCCCGTGTTTATAATATACAAATTTATAAATGGAATAGAAAATGGAATCAAAGTATGCATTTACAACATAAGTCCACTTTCCTCTTTTACAGCTTCATCATTTGGTAATACCAAAATATACAACTAAGCACAATATTTCCAACACAGGATGACGATTATGAATAGTTACAACTACTACCCAAATATATACAATCCACACAACGTCTACGAGCCTCTAAAGGTACGGAGAAGAGTATACATACTTGCCGGCAACAAGGCCCTGACTATACCTTTTACAACATAAGCAAAAGAGTATGATATAGACTACACACGACCCAAAGGAAGTGGGGACCACCGGATCTGCTGAAGGTATGAAGGCGAAACACCACTATCGACGGTCTGAACTACCTGCTGTGGAACAACCTACATCCATATAAAAGATGTAGCACCCCCGACAAAAGGGACTTTAGTACCGTTGAATAGTACTAGTATGTATGAAATTTTTTTATTCCAAGTAGAATCAAACAGTACACAATTGGAAGACAGTCAGGGTAACCAAACAAGTACCACACAGATATACAGAAAGTTACAAATGAAGATTCCACAGTTATGCATTTCAATTATTCATCTGTTGCGGCGCGCAACCCGATCCCACAGTACATTGACATTTCACCCTTATTACTTCGTGTTGCAGCGCGCAACCCGATACCACTGTACAACCATATTTCACCCTTATTACCTCTCCACCCTTAATACTTCGTGTTGCGGCGCAACCCGATCCCACCGTACAACCACATTTGATAGCAACAACAACCAACAATTAGATCACAGGGATTTTCATCATCAAGAACATAAGTTCATATAAACCAACAACTATATGAAGTCAAGGCACAATAATCCTTACCAAACAGTAATTCACATATGGTGTTGCCATCATTATTTAACTCAACTAAATCAATCCACAATTTCTTTTCATCATTTGCCACACTTGGCCATTAGCAATTAGATACCTTTCCACATTAGAGTATGTTAACATTCTTTCATTTAGTAGCACATACTGCCATATTGACATATTCGAACATTTAACGAATCTTACACATGATATAATAAGCACAAAGGATCACCCTTCACAATCGCAACTAGCATGGTAATCGACTAAGAAAATCAGAGAATGAAATCTTACACCTCGACACAGCAGAACTATCATTCACATATGCTTAAGCAAGAATTTCATACCGTGTGCTCGGACACCAACAAGATGATTCTATAAAGATTAAAGTTAGCCATACATACCTTGAATCAGAATTTCCCCCGAAATTTTCTACCACAATTCACCGGACCTTCTAGCACCTTCAATCTAGTTCACAATGTGGCACAATTGAACTTAGAATTAGGAATAATGATCATGTCTTGAACTCACTTGCGCATTCTATCAAACACTAGGTGTTCCTTTAGATTAAATGGCCTCTTTTTAGTGAAAGATTACTCTAACCCATTTTCTTTTACTAGATTATGACTAGTTTGTTACATGCATGCAAGACTCCTACCCCCATCTTCATGAACTCACCTAACCATGTTTCATTTTAATAAAATCTGGAAATTAAGGTTAATGGGGTAAAAACTTACCTCTTGTAGTGAAGAAAATGATGTCTTACTTGATCAATTCCAGGCATGAGTAGGGATGGAGGAACAAATTTGATGAAGTTTGAACTCTCTCTCTCTCTAGAACCCACACTCTCCTCCCTCTAATTATCAAAAAATAAGCTTAAAATGAAAGGGGTAAGTGTTTTAATGAACCGGGGGTCGAGTATAAAATTAGAATTTTAACAGTCCCGAAAAAGAAATGCGGTCAGGTATGCGACCTTATGCGATCGCATAGTGCGTCACATAACTCCCTCCACAAAAGTCAAGGTGCAAGAATGCGACAACTATGTGGCCCGCATTCGTGAAATGCGATCGTATTCTAGGCGCATAGCTATCCTCAAAATGGACAGCAAACTGTCCAAGTATGCGACCACTATGCGGTCCGCATACCTGATCTGCGATCACATAGTGGACCGCAGACCTGCGCAAATCTGGAAAATTATATCTTTTAAGTTCCGGGGTACTTTTTACTCAAAAACGGATCCATTTTAAGAATTTTTATAGTTATAACAACACAGGGACCTATTTGGGCATGATTTTTAGCCATGAAATCTTACGGGTCTTTACAAAAAGAAGGGAAAACAGAGATGCTGCGGATGCTGGACAGCTACCTCTATATCCCGAACTCTTGCTCCGCACAGAATAGATGGATAACGTTCAGTATCAGCACCTGTATCTGCACACAGGGGTGCAGGGAGTAATGTGAGTACGCCAACTCAGTAGTAATGATAATAAATCAAGTCTAAGCGGCAAGAAACACATAAAAATAAATTTCATCAGTTCGCAATATGCACAACCTTTCTTTCCAACAGAATATAAATAGATATATGAAATCAACATGCGTTGAAAACCAACTTCAGTAAAATCCTTTGAAAAACTTGTTTTGCAACAATTTCAGAGATAAAAATAACCGAAAGATTTAGTGTAAAAATGAAATAAATCATAAGTAGCCCCTCGGGCAGAAACATGAATCATAAATCGTTCCTCGGGCAGAACATCACTCAGCACCTCACAACCACTCATTATCAGCCCCTCGGGCAACCTCACTGCCACTCATGCCTCCCAATCACTCATCACTCGGCACTCCGCACTCAGCACTCGCACTCAGTAGGTACTTGCGCTCACTGGGGGGTGTGTACAAACTCCAGAGGGGCTCCTTTAGCCCAAGCGCTAATATCAAGCCACCTCATGGCGTATCATAACCTCACAATCAGGCCCTCGACCTCACTCAGCCAGAACCTCTCAAAAGCCCCTCGGGCGTATCAGTAAAATGGGGTACTCGACCCAAAATATCATTTTATATCTTAAAATAGTGTAAACAAGGCTGAGTTTTGAAAATAGTAAGCATAATATGACTGAGTGTAAATCATAAATCAACAGTGAGGAAATAGCAGTAAAAAGCCCCCAAAGGGTCCAAACAAGTCGGCACGAGGCCCCAAACATGGCATATAGCCCAAGTATATCAATAGTTTTAGAACACAATTTAACATATGGTTTAGAGTAAAAATACACAACTCAATAGTTGCCGCGGAAAGGACTAAGTACAATCCAAAAATCAGTGCGCGCCACATACTCGTCATCCGACATGTGCGCAAAATTCTAAAAATAGTGAGAAATATGAAGTCCGGGATTTCATAGCCTCAGGGCAAGATTTATAACCATTACTTACCTCTACCGGGCCACAATACTAATCCGCGATGCTCTTTCTCCTCAAATCGGCTCCCGATTGTTCCGAATTTAACCAAATCAGATTAACATTATCAATATATGCTAAAGGAACAAAACCCAATTGAAAACTATCAATTTATACAAAATTCTCGAAATTTGGAAAAACCCGAGCCCCGGGCCCACGTCTTGCAATTCGATAAAATTTAAATCACTAGAATCCTCATCCTCCCCCAATTATATACATACCAAAAGTTCCACAATCGAGCCATAATTGTCTACTCAAATCGCCAAAAGAATTTCCAAATTTCCTCCCCATTTTTCCTAACCCTTTTCCACTTTAATTCTTCAAATTACTAGCCTAATCCATACAAAATAGCATAGAAACGAGTTTTATAGTCCGGGAACTTACCTCCACCGAAGACCCTCGAATTCCTTCTTCAATTTGCTCTCAACTCAGCTCAGTCCGCATGTAACAATGGAGGAAATGCCAAAATATTCGCGGAGGCACCATTTTATACTGTTCTGCCCAGTTAATCCGCACCTGTGCACCTTTCCTCGCACCTGCGGACCCCCACCTACGGTCCCAGGTGCACACCTGCAAAATCCCACTAACAGTCCAATTCTCGCACCTACGATCCTTTTTCCCCACCTGCGGCTTCGCAGGTGAGTCCAATGCTTCGCACCTGCGGATTCCTCCTGTCTCGCCTAACTTCGCACCTGCGTAGGGTCCTTCGAACCTGCGGCATCGCACCTGCGGCTTCTCGTCCGTAGGTGCGGCCACACGAGTAACTTAAAACCAACAGCTATTTGCTGCAATTTTCCTAAGTTCAAACCTCCGCCAACCATCCGAAATCAATTCCGAGGCCCTTGGGTCCCCAACCAAACATACCAACACACCCCATAGCATCATTCAAACTAATTCAAGCCTTCAAAACACCAAAAAGACACGAAAACACCAAAATTACATCAAATTCAAGCCTATGAACATTAAAACGTCTAAATTTCGCCAATGATGCCGAAACCAAACAAAACGCATCCGATTGACCTGAAGTTTTTCACACATATCCAAAATGACATTATGAACCTGCTCCCACTGTCGGAATTCCATTCCGACCCCGATAGCCTATTTTCCACTGCCCACCGGAAATCGCCAAAAACTAACTTTTGCCAATGTAAGCCTAATTCTACGTCGGACATCAAAACTTCATTCCGTACATACTTCTATGTCCCAAATCACCTAACAAAGCTATCTAAGCCATAAAATCATCATTCCGAGGTCATTTACAGATAAGTCAACTCCCAGTTGGCTTTTCAACTATTAAGCTAGTTTAGGAGACTAAGTGTCTCATTTCTCTCCAAAAATTGCTCCGAACCCGAGCCAACCAATCTAACATAACATAATGAAGCTGAACCACATTTAATGAAGCAGAAACGGGGAAAACAGGGCTAAACGCTCGAAACGACCGGGTCGTTACAAAGTGTCTAATAGGCTTGGTCGGTCGGGTACACTCGGTTGAGTGGCGGTCCCGCTCCCCGAGGTTGGGGTGTGACAACAACCTTCATTGGACGATAGTGAGTTAAAAAAGTATTTCATTAGGGCCCAGGAAGGTATATACTTCAAAAAATGATGGGAATGATGGTACAAAAGTTCCCCTAACTGATCAAGAAGGGAGATTTATTAGAAGAAGGTGTAAAATCTAGAAAAGTAAAATCCATCGCTACACTACAAGCGGCCAGGAAGGCAATCCAATCATCATAGATCAGTAGCAAAAAGAAGAAAAAAGAAGAAGTCTTTGCGGTCATCCCTTACTATCAACCCAACCCACATCCCGAAAACACGTCCTATTCCCCAAACAACCATTCACCACCACCTGCTTACGCTCCAGTCGGTAAAACCAACCTTATTACCACCTGAACCTCAACATAACCCTCCTCGAGCCCACAAAAATCCCAATCCACAAATACCATATGCTCATGTCCAAAAAACTACCCACCAAAACCGACCCTTTTATGCACCATGCCCTCGTCCCAATTTTAAAGAGAGGGTCCCAGAAATTATACCCCGATTGCTGAGCCTTTGGCCCAATTGTTCGGTAGATTGAGAAGAGTAGGATTGATACATCCGGTGGAAGGAAAGGTTCTTGAGTATCCCTATAAGTATTTTGATGCAACTAAAAGGTGTGTGTACCATTCAAACATGACCGAGCATGATATTGAAGATTGTTTTATGTTAAAAAATGAGGTCGAAACACTGATCAAGAGTGGATCCATTCAGTGCACTCTGGCTCTGCCTAATTTGAATCACAACCCTTTGCCAAATCACCGAAACCAGGGGGTCAACATGATCACATTGGATGAAGAATATGATTTGAAAAGAACAATTGTCACAATAGGAAATGCAAAGGCCGCAAGGGTCCCACCTCAAAGGACTCTAATGATCACAGTACAAATGAGGCCCACAGTGACACTTCAGACTTATCAGCAACAACCTGCCATTGCTATAAGGGACGGAGAGAGTTGAGAATACAAAATTATCCCATAAATGTATCAGCAAAAGAGAAAGGCCAAGATGACAGACTCTACAGTAGCCCACATTATAACTAGGTGAGGGAGATAATATGCCCCTGAAGATGTAAATCGAGGGAATTTGGGAAGAGAGAAAATTCAAAGGAGGAACATAACAGACCTAGAAGCCATAGAATTTTGGAAGATAATGTCGACCAAAGAGTACTACGTGGAGGAGCAGTTGAAGAAAAATCTATAAAAAATATCAATCATGGACTTTCTAGTGAGTTCCAATAGTCATAAGAATGCCCTGTTGAAAGTACTAAGAAGGGTAAGTGTGATAATCAACACCACTAGTGAGGTGGTGGCCGCAACAATTGTGAAAATGGTCGAAGAAAATATGATCACTTTCAGAAGAGACGAACTTTCTATCGAAGGCGTAAGTCATAGCAAAGCACTTTATATCATTGTCAAATGTAGGGACAAGGTGATGTCCCGAGTGCTGGTTGATGGAGGGTCAAGAGTCAATATTTTTCCTCTCTCTACTCTGAGGGAGCTAGAAATCCGCTTGAGCGAAGTCAAGTAAAGCCATGTGAGGGTAAGGGCTTTTGATTGTTCGCAGAAGGATGTTATCAGAAAATTTATTTGGCTTTGTATATCGGGCCGGTTGAATTTCCCATATTGTTTCAAGTAATGGATATTTATTCTTCATACAACATGCTGTTAGGAAGGCCTTGGATACACATGGCATGGTCTATCCCATCCACTCTACACCAATGTATGAAATTTGAATGGGGATGTCAGGAGATCGTGGTCCGTGGCAAATGGGGCCAAGCAGCTTATTTGGAGCTTGCTGCCCCATTGATTGAAGGGATAGACAAAGTTGCTTTCCATGCAGTGGAAATCATGTAGACCATCGAAATAGAAGAGACTGAAAAAAATTAGGAGATGCAGTCGCAGTATACATCCAAGATGGTTATGAGGGAGATGACGAAATATGGATACAAACCAGGATCAAGGTTGGGAGCCAGGTCAAACGGGATCACATAGCCAATTGAACTTAATGGGCAGAAAGGAAGGGTCGGCATATGGTATCAACCTCCGATAGGGAAAGCTCAAATTGGTAGCTCCGAAAAACATTTTTGTGCCATAGTATGTTTTGGGTACGGACCAAACTTTAGCACCAGAAGATGATATCATCGATGGAATATAAAGGCAGTTTGTGAATATGATTGAAGTATGATGTGAAGGAACTAACATCAAGACACCGACCATCAGGGATACAGAACCAGGAGAGGAGCTGCGAAACTGGACCGCCAGTCCATCTTTGGTTCGTTGAGAGGCATGGTAGTGTGGAGCTGTAAAAGTTTTCTTTTGAAAAGTGCACGGTCAGGCCTGCACCATGTCTGTACCTTTTTCTCATTTTCCTATTTTGAACGCTTATACATTCCTCTTTTGATGAAATAAAAAGAATCCTTTTCTTAAATATTGCAAATTTATTTACCGCTTCATTTATTCTTATTTTTTCTTTTCAGTGATCAAAACGATAAAAACTCGTGTTCCGTGATTGTGACATGTAACAAAACCATCGAGCGAAACAACCCAAATTACAAGGAGTATGACGAGAGTATGATGCCAGACAATCTCCCATCAAGCACCTAGAGAGTCAGAAAAAGCAAACCTCGAAGAAACGGAAGTGGTCAACCTCGAAAGTGAAGAAGACGTGAAAGAAACCAGAATCAATATTCATATAGAAGCTGAGCAGAAGGAAAAACTTGTTGAGCTCCTCCGACTATACATCGTTGTGTTCACATGTTCATATGATGACATGCCAGGATTAAGTACTGACATTGGTTTGCATCGTCTACCCACTGATCCTACCAGACCGCTGGTCAAGAAGAAACCTAGAAAATTCAATCCCGATTTGAGCCTGAGGATAAAGGAGGAAGTGAACAAGCAGATAGAGGCGAATATGGTAAGGGTCACCAATTATCCCAGCTGGTTAGCAAATATCATTCCAGTACCCAAGAAAGACGGGAATATCAAGATATGCGTGGATTGTCGAGATCTCAACAAATCTAGTCTAAAGGACGACTTCCGTTTACCAAATATCCACATCCTCATCGACAACTGCGTGAAGCATGAATTGCATTCGTTCATGGATTGTTGTGTTGGTTACCAACAGATCTTGATCAAGAGGAAGATGCAGAAACGAAATCCTTCACCACACCTTGGGTAGTTTATTGCTATAGAGTCATGCCGTTCGGTCTTAAGAACATTGGTGGAACCTGCATAAGGTCCATGATGACCCTTTTTCATGACATGATTCACAAATAGATCGAAGTATATGTGGTTGACATCATCATCAAGTCTCGAAAGAGTTTAGAGCACTTGGATGATTTGAGGAAATTTTTCGAGCGCCTGCGGAGGTATAACTTGAAATTAAGCCCAGCAAAATGCGCATTTGGGGTCCCTGCTGGAAAACTCTTGGGCTTCATCATAACCAGGAGAGGGATAGAACTGGACCCATAAAAAATCAAGGCCATTCAGGAATTGTTGCCGCCCAAGAGTAAAAAAGATGTGATGAGTTTCCTAGGTAGGCTAAATTACATCAGTCGTTTCATAGCCTAGTCCACAGTAATATGTGAACCCATTTTCAAGTTGTTGAAAAAGGATGCTTCCACAAAATGGACAGAAGAGTGCCAGAAATCTTTCGACAAAATTAAGGAGTATTTGTCAAACCCACCAGTACTGGTTCCCATAGCCTGGGAAGCCATTTTTACTATATCTGTCAGTCCTAGATAATGCCTTCGGATGTGTGTTGGAACAACATGACGAGACTGGGAGAAAGGAGTAGTCCATCTACCACTTAAGTAAGAAGTTCACGCCATATGAGGCCACATTTACTTTGATAGAATGCACCCTCTTGTGCTCTGACTTGGATCGCCCAATAACTAAGTCATAACATGTCATCATACACTACGTATATGATATCTCAGCTTGACCCGCTCAAGTACATCTTCGTGAAGCCGATGCCGACCGGAAAGCTAGCTAAATGGAAAATTATCCTCAACTATTCTTAAATTGTGTACATAATTCAGAAGGCTATCAAGGGGCAAGCTCTACTTGACAAGCTCCCCGAGAACCCTGTGGACGGGGATTACGAGCCACTCACTACGTATTTTTACAACAAAGAGATATTATTTGCTAGAGAAGATATTGCAGAGTCATACCCTTGATGGAGAATGTATTTCGATGGAACAAAAAAATTTAAAGGAGTCGGAATTGGGGCAGTCCTAATTTTGGAATCTAGACAGCACTGTCCAGAATCAGCAAAGATAAGATTCCTTTGTACCAAGGATATGGCTGAATACGAAGCGTTCATCTTTGGATCAGAATGGCAGTCGACATGAACGTAATAGAACTTTCGATCATAGGGGATTCCGATCTATTCATAAACCAAGTCCAAGGGGAACGGTCCACCACAAATGTCAATATACTTCCATAACTGGACTACGTAAAAGAGTTATGCATGAATTTCACAAAGATTGAGTTCAAGCATGTCCCCACGATTCAGAACGAGTTTGCCAACGTCGTTGCAACTCTATCGTCCATGATTCAGCATCCGTACAAGAACTACATAGACCCTATCGAGGTAAAGATCAGGGATCAACATGCCTATTGCTTCCATGTAGATGAAGAGTCAGATGGTAAACTATGGGTATCACGACATCAAGAGGTTCATTACAACCAGAAAGTTCTCTGAGAATGCTACTAATAGCCAGAACTAAGGCTTCAAGAGGTTGTCAAATCCCTTTTTCCTTAACAGGGAAGTCCTGTACATGAGGACCCCAGACTTGGGTTTGTTGAGATGTGTAGATGTCGCCGAGGTGACCAGGTTATTAGAAGAAATACATGTAGGAACATGCGGACCCCACATGAATGGGTTCACATTAGCCAAGAAGATCTTTAGAGTCAGATACTTTTAGATACTACGGAAAGTGACAGTATATGCTACGTACATAAGTCTTACTAGTGCTAGAATCACGAGGATTTCATCCGAGTTCTGCTGAATGAGTTGAATTTGATGGGTTCACCCTGACCGTTTGCCTCTTGGGGCATGGACGTGATTGGACCTATAGAACCCGTTGAGTAAAATGGGCATAACTTCATCTTGGTAGCCATTGACTACTTCACAAAATGGGTTGAAACATCTGCTTACAAGGCCTTCACGAAGAAGGTAGTGACGGATTTCATCCGAACCAACATCATCTGCCGATTTGGAATACATGAGTCAATCATAACTAACAATGCCGCTAGCCTCAATAGCAACCTCATGATAGAAATCTGTGAGAAGTTTAGAATTGTCCATCGCAACTTCAAAACTAACATACCACAAATGAATGGGGCAATTGATTCATCCAACAAAAATATCAAGAGGATTCTGCGAAAGATAGAGGACAATCATAGGCAATGGCACGAGAAACTATTCTTTGCCTTACTGAGTTATCCGACCACCATGAGAACGTCCAGTGTGGCAACGCCATACATGTTAGTACACGACATTAAAGTTTTGATACCCGCAGAGGTCGAGATACCATCTTTAAGGGTCATTCAAGAGGCCTTCTTGGACGATACATAGCGGATACATGTCAAACAAGAGTAACTTATGCTCATCAACGAGAAAAGAATGGATGTAGTATGCCATGGTTAGGTATATTATAACAGGATGACCAGTGCCTTTAACAAAATGGTGAAGCCTCGCCAGTTTACACCTGGGCAGTTGGTCCTGAAGAAACTCTTTCCCCACCAGGAGGAGGCCAAAGAAATTTCGTACCGAATTGGCAAGGTCCCTACATGGTTCACCTAGTGTTGTCGGGAGGAGATCAAATCTTGGAAAAAATTGATTGAAAAATCAACACGAAGCCCTTCAACTCAGATAAAATCACGAGATACTACGTTTGAAGACAAATATAGTTACATGTTTTGCTGTACAGATTTACGTTTAACCTGATTTCCCATGGAGAGATACGTAGGTAACCCACATAGCTTTCAGTTTCTCTCCCTCCTTTATGTTGAAATAGAAAATCCAAACATCATTTTTGAATGTTGCTCAAAAAAAGGCCGCAGAGTGAGGCAGTCATTTGGGCCATTTTTTGATGTTAATTTGCAGCCCATTATGTGACCGCAAAACGATTTCACGGGCCACACACTGATCGCAGATCCAGTTTGGAAATTTCATGGTGGGAGGTTCTACAGCGTATTATACGACCGCATAATAGGTTTGTGGACCGTATAATAGCTGTAGAGTGGGGCAGACTAGCCCAGTTCCGGAGGGCCATTTCGCGGACCACAGATCCTGTTCCAGAGCTTCATTTTTGGTTATAACCAGACCCTACTTCGATTAAATAGACGCAATGGACAATTTTTGAACTAAAACCTGATATTTTGAGAGTGAGAAAGTACCATCGAGTAGGAGAGTGATCTTCAACTAATTGTGCTTCGATTCTTGCTCAATCCTTGAAGATTAATAAGGAAAAACTCACTTGGTCTTTATCCTAGAGGTAAGATTCTACACCCTAGCCCTTAATTTTGAAATTGAACTAAAAATGGGTAATTAGCAAGACAATTCTTGGGCATGAGTGTTGTTTATTTTGCATGCACTTGTTATCAAAGGGTGTAGGAAGATTGTGATTTGAAAATGGTAAAGAATGGGTCATGGGATGATGGAATCCTCCATAAAAGGACCTTGAAACCTTAATGCGCACCTAGTGTTTGATAAAATGCTCAAATAAGATAGAACCATAATCATCTTCCTAATTTTTGTTCAACATGTTATATTTCTAAAATAGATTGAAGTTGCTAAAATTCATTTAAGGAGGCTCAATTGAGTTATGTTGGCTAAACGCCTTTCTTAGAATTGAATCTCACAGTGTCCATGTAAGTTATGTAAGACCCGAGTTGGTCACTATGAAATTGGCTATTTCGAATAAACTTGTATTGCAAGTTTTATGTTCAATGTGTGTTCCAAATACTTTTATCATGCTACTCTATCATTTTAGAATGTGATCAAAGTATGGGCTGTGTGTTAAGAATGTTACGACTTCAAGTCAAGTTTGAATGAAGGTTATTATGCCAAATTATGTGAAAAACCTCTATGTGTATAAGACTCATAATTTCTCAACATGTGTACTTAAAGTCTTGAATTGAAAAAGCCTTGTTTTTGATAATGATGATATGTTTGAAAGTGAAAAGGGTGGGCATGAAATATGAGATACGGCCAAGTTCCAAGAATGATATTATCATAGTGGCCACTAGTGATAATGAATTGAAAATATGTGAAAGGAGTATGATATGAGATGGTTGATAGAAAAGGATGATGTCTCGGGTGAGACAGCCTAGCTGATCGGGTTGTGATTGGACACCATCCCGCACACATGATGGTGATTGTGCTGGAAATTGTAATTGAAATTTTTATTGTGGTTGATATCTCAAATGAGACGGCCTAGTCGATCGTGTCATGATCGGACTCCGTGTAAGACTACGGTGGTATTATGAATGATAGTATATCGGTACTAAAGATCTCCCAATCTACAAACATGAAAATTTACTTGAAAACGTACGTGGCTCTTAACTTGATGTCTTGGTATTGTTCGAGGCTTCTATTGATTTCATGTTGGTTACCTCCTTTTATTATTACTAATTCTATTGAGAGTGTGTTTAGTTATACATACTAATACTATTCTACATGTATTAACATCCCCTTTTCCAGGGGCGGTGCATCTTCGATTGATGCAGGTGGTTCCATAACATGAGGCATTGATTAGTGATAGTAGTACACTCTCTTCCCAGCAGACTTGGTGAAACCCACTTCCTTTAGGGGTCATGTATCTTTTGTTCTTTGCATATGGTGTTTGAGGTATAGTCGAGGACTTGTTGCTACAACTATCATTGTACTCTTTCGTATCTAATAGAGGCCCCGTAGACATAGAGTGAGTGGTATGTTGGTATGGGGAAAGTAAAATTGGTAATGTTGTCATTGTATCACACGTTGCACATCAAACTATGAAAGAATATGTATTTTGAAACTTATAAATGATGTAACTATCGACAACGAATTTGAGTTGTTGTTTGATCCTCCTCACTACTAAATTAATGAATTGTATTATACTGTTATTCTTGAGTAAGTTCGAGTACAAGGTATTGTACAGGCTTGCTTGGCCGGGTTATCTCGGTTGAGCACCGGTCGCGCTCCCCGAGTTTGAGGCTTGACACTTTTCTAGGATTATCACCTTTTTCTCCATTACTTGAATTTTTCTGGTACAACTAAAGCTCCTTGATTCATTTTCAGGTGACTCGGAGTCAGACCACTGATGCGGAAAAGGTCACTATACATAGCAAACTAGCTACTCAACTAGTCAGAGCACTTTGTACAAAATGACCCATCGACTTCACCAATTGAAGTCTTGTATATAGCAAAAAATTTGCTCGATCAATCGAATCACCTTGTATAAAACGAGCCATAGCTTCACCAATTGAAGTCATGTATATAGAAAATTGTCAGCTCAATCGATCGGAGTGCCCTGTACAAATCAAATGTCGGCTTCGCCAATCGAAGCCTTGTGTATAGCAAACTATTCATTCTGCCAACGGAGCAATCTGCACCGCCATTTCGTCGCAACCGAGCAAGAATAAATAATCACAAACCTTGTCGCCAACATTTTTCCAATCGATGGGCGTAATGCAGCTTCATATCAAAAGTATCTTGGGCATGCTTTTCTTTTCTTTACTATTACCTTGAATGTTTTTATATTTTGCTCATGAAACTTCAGACATGATACGATTTAAGTCAATCACTCCCAAGCGGAGATTATTTTACATTTTATTGCAAAGCTCTCCCAACAAGCGGAGACGCACTCTACAAATCAAGCTCTCCTAACAAGAGGAGATATTTTCTCAGTGCAAAGTTCTCCCAACAAGTGGAGACCCACTCTACAAGTCAAGCTCTTCCAACAAATGGAGACACTTTTCAATGTTCCAACAGCTGCAGAACGATACACATCTCGGCTAACAAATCGAGTCAAGTTCACATATGCCATCATCCATATAACGGCTAATCGGCGGTCAGGCATCATCATTCCTGCATCATTTACATCACAATATAATATATTCTGCCTTGCAATATGTAGGTATGTGTGTATTTTATTTTTTGCAGGAACACATATCGCAACGTGGAACTCTTTCTAAGCAACAAACCAAACTGTAATGCTTATGAGGGACAACAAACACATTAGCGAGCCAAGAATACATGTTTAGGCATAAAACAATCAGTGGAATCCTAAATCTTAAAATCCTTCAAGTCAAGCCGCAAAATTCAAGCTATCGTGAGTGTCCAATCCTCCGTCTCGGTGTATTGTCATAATACGATACTGGGGCAGTTCATGGAAATATCGCTTTCTTGAAATCCTTATTCCAGAACTACATGAGGCGTGATCCTCGTTAAGCCCGAGGTATGTAAGCAATTCAAGCCAGAATTCGGCCCCAACTTCCCCAAAATCTTCCCGAGATATTCCTTAACTCTCGTTAAATCATGCAATGCATAATCTTACTTAAATCCATATTCCATCAATGTATGCCTAATGTCGGGACAAAATTGACTTTGGTTAAATTTTGTTTCCCAAAAAACTCTTTCATTAGCTTTGGTGAAAGAGGGGCAATTGTTGATGGTCAATTTTGACCTTCCCTTTTAAAATTAATTAATTTATACTTAAATATTCACAATGAATGTTTTGAAAGTATTTTTCTATCAATAAATAACTATTGGTTACAAATTAATTATGTATTAGTTTTGAAATTACTAGCCTAGCATTTTTTTGAGCAAACAGAAAATATATATATTAATAACTAAGGAGCGTTTAGTACAGGATTTTCATAAGATGTGTCACGGAGGACATATTGATTCCCTAGGATTGCCAACAGTTGGCAAGCTTCAAAAGATAATAATTTTTCATTAGTAGCCAGTTCTAGTATTTCCCTATCCACAAAACATATTACATCACTTGGAGTTCTAACAAAAACTTTTTTACTGCCCCCATGAAAATTTCTTCCTCTAGCTGCTCCCAAAACTTGACTTCCCATATTGAGGAAACTTTTTGCTAGTTGATGAGTTGTCCTATTCCCTTGCTTGAAGGTGTGCTGGAGAATAACCCTCTGCTGGTGCATTAACCACCTACAATCATTCACAACTTTATTAAATATATTTTTACCTTCATGTATGGCCTGGATTACCTCCATGCAATCTGTCTCTATTACAAGAGGGAAAAGATTCAAATCTGTTGTTGTCTTGAGACCTTCTCTTAGGGCTTTCAATTCTGCTGCTAGTGAGCCATTAGCCTTTCAATTTCAATCCACCCAATTACCATTGGCATTCCTGATAACACAACCTAAGCCACAACTTTTGTTATAGTTATTGAAATTGACATGAACGTTAAGTTTAAACCAGCCCCTTGGAGGTTTGTTCCAATTGACTTTAATGAGTAATTTCAGAGGGTTTATAGAGTGTTTTTCCATGAGTAATTTGAATTCTATTGCCTTCTGCATAATAACAGAATCATTGATGGGGTTGGTAGTGTTATTATGGTTGTTATTATTTCTATTAATCCAAGTGTGCCAAATGATAAATGGAAAATAAGAGTTCCAGTTTAAGAGCGTGTTATTAATAGGATAGTTGAGATCTCTTATTTGGATGAGCTAGTGGTCACCATTTAAACTATTGTTGATTTTCCATCGAAGGCAAGTCCACAATTTGTCAACGGCTTTGCATTCAAGGAAAATATATTTTATGGATTCAATATTGGGACCTTTACAGATGGGACATGAAGGGTCAATGTTAAGCCCAATCTGTGAAAGGTATTTCCTACAGGGGATTCGATCATAAAGACATTGCCAAATAATTTTTTTTTTATTGGGGCAGTCTAGTTTTCAAATCTAGTCAATATATAAGTTAGAGTTTTTTGGTCTTTCTAGTAGAGTATAACATGACCTAGTAGTGAACACACCCTTCATGTTGAGAGACCAAATTGGAAAATCATTAGAGGGGACTCTAAGACGAATTTTGGTATTTGTGATATTAGATAAAACATCCGGAGGAATAGGAAAATATAAGCCATCCAAGTTCCAATTGCAACCATCGAAGATATCTCTAATTTTTATGATAATATCCTTTGTGGAGGGAGGGCCTATCACATTTTTTTCTTAGGTTACACAAATTAGGGAACCAATTAGTTTCTCATATGTTAAGATTGGAGTGAAGGTTGGGGGACCATATTATGGCCTTAGAGCAAATTTCCCAACCTTTCCAAATACTTTTCCAAACGAAGGAACACCTTGTCCTAATGTTACTAGTACAATAGTATGAAATGATAAGTTTGGCCCAAGAATTGTGATTTTTGTAAGAAGTCTCCAACTTAGGCTAGCTAATGTGCACATATTTTTATTCTTAGAATTATGGATACCTAAGCCACCGTATGGTTTAGCTTGGTAAAGGGTAGACCAGTTGAGTAGGTGGATTTTCCTATTTTCTATTGAACTACCCCATATAAAGTCCCTTTGGACTTTGTCAATTTCTTTTAGGGTTTTCTTGGGAAGAAGGGTGTATTGCATATAGTGGTTGGGAATGGTATTTAGGCAAGATGTTGTGAGGATTGTTCTTCCTGCCAGATTAAAGAACTTCAATTTCAAGGGGGCACGTTTGGTTCTCATCTTGTCGATTAGGAATTGATAGTCTCTAGGCTTTGGACTATGGTTTGGGAGTGGAAAACCTAGGTAGGTGCCAAAATTTGTACCTTTTTTGACACAAAACATAGTGGTGATATCCTTAATAAGGGTATTATTACAATTTGGGGAGAAGAGAATTTTTTATTTTGTAATATTGATACATTGACCTGAAAGGGAACAAAATTGGTCAAGGATGTATTTAATGGCTTTACCAAATTTATCATTTGCTTTAGCCATGAGGGTAAGATCGTCTGCAAATAATAAATGAAATATTGTTGGGCATCTATTCCCTAAGGATATGCGATCCCAATTTTTTGTATCCACCTGGTACTCTATGTATCTAATGAGCATTTCCAAGCAGAGAATAAAGATCTAAGGAGATGCAGCTCAGTAACAATTTAGAAAATTTGGGAGGGAAGTTAAAGTATTCAAGAGTGTGACGAACAAAAGACCATTCTAAACGATCGGAGGCCTTTTCTAGATCAATTTTGAGAATCATATGGCCCTGTTTTCCTTTTAATTTATTAAATTTAGAAATCAGTTTCTGTATGATGATGGCATTATCAGACGCTCTTCTGTTTTTCATGAAGCTGGTCTGATATGGGCTGATCTGTTGATCAAGGAATGGTTTAAGATGATTTTCAAGTATCTTAGTAATTATCTTGTAGTATTGCATAAACCAATAGGCCTAAAGTTTTTGATGTTGTTGGCATTACGGGTTTTTGGAATAAGGAAGAGAAGGGTTTTGTTAATTTTAGGAGGGATTACTTGGTTGTTGCATGGAAAAGGTCACAAACTAAATGGAATATGTGATTCTAGTACTTTTGGAAGAAAAAAGGATGGAGGCCATCCGGGCCAGGAGATTTAAAGGGCTTGAACGAAAAAATAACTCTTTTAATTTCGGAGTCTAGGAGGGGAGTATCCAAACTGCCTAGGTTGATTTTATTACAATTAAACTGATGATTAAGGGGATTAGCCCATCTAGTTTGTGAGTGAGAATTGGTAAATGTGGAGGTAAAATAGTTATGAACGTGAGACATAAAAAGGTTGTGATCATTAATCCAATTACTAGCATCATCTCTGAAGAAATTAATTTTGTTTCTTCTTTTCCTATTGGTGGCTGAGATATGGAAGAATTTAGTATTTGTGTCTCCTTCATTTAGCCACAAGACTCTGGACCTTAGTTTCCAATAATCATCCTCAATTTTTAGAATGTCATTGTATTCATTTTTAAGATCTAATTGTAAATTACGAAGGAAAGTACTAGTCGTATAACTATTGGAAGTTTGGATACCTTGGAGACTAGCTAGTAATTTCCTCTTCCTTCCTATAATATTACCAAAGGTACTGTTTTGCCAAGGTTTTAATTTTTCAACAAAGTTAAGGCTGGCTTTGAAGTAGTCACTACCATACCAATTATTTTTGAATAGAGTCTGCAATTCAGGATGTTTACACCAGAAGGTCTCTAGTCTAAAAGGGAGTTTTTGAATAGACCTATTTTTAGGGATCAATTCTATACGAATAGGGTTATGGTCCGAGTGAGCTCTAGGAAGGTGGATTATTGAGCTTTTAGGGAAGAGTTCAACCCACTCCTCATTGCCAAATACTTTATCTAATCTTTCCATTATAAGGCCCTTTTTATTATGCATGTTTTTTGTCCAAGTGTATTTACTACCTTTAAAGCCTAGATCGAGTAAGTTACACTTGTTGAGTTTTGACCATATGTAACTAGCTCTACTATCCTTAATAGGATTACCGCCAAATTTTTCACTAGCTGCTAGAATATCATTAAAGTCACCTCCTACTAGACAAGGCTCTTTATAAGAGTTGCTTATATTTTCTAGATGCTCCCACGTAATATTTCTATTATAGACACAAGTACTAACATATATAGAAGTAAAAAGCCAAGGTTTACGTATAGGAAGTACCTCTATGGTTGCATGTATTTCCTGATTCCTATGTACTGCATTTAGAATATTAATTACTCCAGCCATTCACATCATAACCATCCCTCCAGACTGACCCTCCGAAGGAACTTCAATCATCTCCATGAACCCAAAGTCATTTAGCAAAGCTGCATGGTTAGCCATTCTTGTTTCCAACAGTGTCACAAATGCAGGGCCTATAAGTATCAATCATTTCCCTAAAATTTCTCCTGAAATGTTCGTTGTTCCCTCCCCTTATATTCCAAATAGTACTATGTAATTATAAATATACTACTATTAAAATATTTTTAATACACAATAGAGGTTTTATAGTTAATTTACGAATTGCTTCTCAAATATTGATTAATTAGATTACTATGTTGATAATTGAAAATTAGTGTTGCAATTTAGAAAATAAAGCTTTTTATGAATAAATAATTACTTAGTTAGTAGTGTATTTGATAATTAAAATTTTACTATATTTTATTGGAAATTTAGTAAGTTTAATTAAATTTATTTTAAAGGGGTTAAAAAACTAAAAGGTTACAATTACAATTCCTTAATTAAAATACAAAGTGGCGGTTCATTATTCAATTCCATCCCAATGCACAATCCCAATCCAAAAATAACCCATGTTCAATATCCATGCCATTCCCATTGAACCAATAAGATCGGGCCACCTCACCTTCCCTTATCACTCACAAAATAAAAACTCATGCATCTCAACCCTTAGTCCATCTAATTGACGGTTTACAATTAATCTCAATTTTTCTTTTGATTTTTAAACACCCGCCCAGATATCTCATCTCCACCATCAAAATCTTATAATTTGACGGCCACCAAAAACCTTAAATGCCCAAATTATCAGGGCCGTTAATCATCAGATCTAACGTCCCGGATCCTATCTCCCATCTTTAACCTTAGATACAGCCTACCAATACCCAAACCTTAAAAATCATTTCCCCTGCCCAGCCGCCCTTCTTTCCTCTTCCTCTCTCTTTTCTCTCAACCTCACAAGCCAAGTCAATCAAAAACCTTGCACAAATTCATGCAAGGTCATGAATTCACCCAGAGATTCATCTTCCTTGTCTCCCATATCCGTGATTATCCCTGAATCTTTCCCATCTTATCATAAAAAAATTCAAATTCCCCAAATCTGAACCCTAACCCCAAAGATGAAACCCCAAATCACCATTAACCTTTCAAATCCATGGCATGGATGGTTATCCGCATTCCTCCTGTACTTTAGATCTTGTTGCTCTTTTCGTATTCACCATTCAATTTCAAAAGCCCTAATCGAGAGTCAGACCAAAAGGTGAAGCTTCAACTCTTCTGACTCCTTCCTTTGTTATTTCAAATCAAAGCAAGCATGAAACGCTAGCTGGCTTCGTCATTAATATTCGACATCCAGAGGTCAAATGCAATGACCTTTGGGTATTAGGGTTCTGACCAATGGTCTCTTATGATTCAACGTTCAGTCTCTCATATCTCTCATACTCAGGTAAAATCGCTACTAATTTCCCTCTATTTTTCTAAAATTTTCACTCGATTATGCTTACATCACAATCCCTATGTCACTCTCCACTATCGATTTGAATTTGGAACCCTAATGCTTCACTGTCACCATAAATAGGGGATTTTAATGTTCTCACCTAACCAATCTAACACACCTAACACACAAAAAAGATACAACAAAGATATCACCATATCACTTAGCAGATATTGATTTTTAGTCTCGGGTAGTAAAAAATCAAGCTAGGTTTCTAACTAGCTTCTAATTTCTTTCTGATTATGAGTCTTACACTAGTCAGAGTGAGTTATTGATTTTATAAAAATATGAAGAGTCTTTTGTTTGGTTTGCTTCTCAAGAGGAGGTCAATACAACTTCATTCTTTCTCATTTAATTGCTCCATTCGAAAATCATGAACATGTTACCATTTTCCTGTTAACTGCATTGTTTATAATGTTTTGTTCAGTTTATAATTTTTTCTCTCGGTTCACCACGGCTTGTTGATGATTTGCTGCATAACTTGCCTTAATGATTTCTCATACCTACCTAGACTTCAGACGTTCCCCTAATGTTCTGGTAAAATTTTCAAGCTTACTATGTTGTATTTTTTGAGTTTTGTTATTCTATACATGGATTGTTGTTAGATGATTCTAGCTAGAACATACATTAAACTATTGTGACCTTGCATCACTTGGTTAAGGCTTTTTAAGTCTGAGTATTCAAAATTTCTTTTCTATCTTCACATTAATTCTTGTTAATCCTTAAGTATTCTTTGAGTCCTCACCATGAATGCTGTTCGTTGTAAACAACCCTACTAGGACGAACTTTTTTTTGTGAACATCAGTGAAATTTAGTTATGATCAGCTTACCTCTTATTAGTTAGATTGTAGTTGTGTCTGTTGTGGTTGAATGTTAGCTGTTTTTGTAATATGAATACAACTCCACCATGTCTAGTTATCAAGCTTAGCCTGTACAACTGATTTAAGTCTGGTTAGTTTGATGTTTACCCTATTATTAAAACCCTTAATGACACTAATAATCTGATTTTGCAATGTTTGAGACTCATCCTACCTTGTGAGATCATAAGTTTGATTGAAGTCTTTGTACGTTTGTAACTTTGTCATGAACAATTTTTATCCCTCACGACTTCATACTTTGAACACTATTTTGAAACTATACTCAGTCCTCTCTTTCCTCTGTTAATCTGGATTAAATCTGGTACTAGAGAAACATTTTATTGTTGTTGATTGAATAAAATAACTTGCCTATGTCATTGTCTAAATATTTACTGAGGATATCCAAGGAATCAAGTAGTTTTACGAATCTATGTGTATGCTCATGTTAATATCTGGTGTTGAACTAGTATGTAAGACAATAGCATATGCTATTACAACTCTAAACTATGTGATCTATCTATTTGTGAGATGTATGACTCCAGTTGTTTGGCTCTTTAGAAACAACAGTATAAGTGTTCCTATTGTTATATGTGCTTAGAAACTTTACTTTTAAACCTATTTAATATGTGTTTCATTCACTTAATACTGGAAGTATAGTCCCGAAGAACAATCCGTCCCTATGTGTTTTCCTATGTTATTCTGTTAAGATGTTTTGAACATGTACAATGATTTGGCCTATTGAGTTCTTGAAGAACTCATGCCCAAGTCCATCCCTGCTATGTCTTAGAAGGTTCAGAGTCAACTGTCGCTTGTCCCTGTTACTGATGAGCCTGCCCCTTTGAGGTCCAAACCACCAGAGTCCCTTCTTTCGCTTCGCTCCATTACTGCTACATTACTTTACAAGTGTCACTATGTCGATACACTTTACTGTGTTTCTGTTGTTTTATCTCAAATGTATATGACAATTATATATTGGATTGAATAGTTTAATTTATCTTCAAAATCACATAAAATAACACAGGCAAGCCTTAAAGAACCTAGGATTAAAAGAGGCGTTAGTTAGCAATTAATTCTACATCCGCTGGTCGTGACTGTTATTAATTTATTATTCTTTTCTAGCTCTTTCCTTAAGGATTTTTTGAATCCCAAAGGTAGCAGTTTCTCTTTCGAAAGAAAAATAGAACTGAGTTGCGTGCTTAATATTTCTAAAAGGAAATAAACTATTTTCAAAAAGATCAAAGTCATGCTGTCCAAAAACAAAGGCTTTCAAACACTTTTCTTCAAGCCAACTATTTAAAACCAAGGTACATCTTACGTTCATTTCCATAACACTTTCACCTCATTAGATTAATATGAACTTCTATGCTTTAGGAAATAAAGTGCATTAACTTAGCTTCTTTTAAACACTTTCATAATACACATCTTATATTTAGAAGTTATTTTTCCAGCTTATATATATTAACATTATTTTTCTAAGGATTTTCTTAAAATCCATCCTCTTTAAGCTACACTCTTACCATATAGGTATTACACCGTAATACATGGTAAGCTACACTATTTGAACACTAGTTAAGGCATAGTAAAAGAAATTAGTCCTAAATCTAGTCTATGTCCTATGAATCTACTCCAGATAGATTTTAAGAGGTTCCTAACACCTTCCCCTTAATAGAATAAGAACCCTTACCCATAATCTCATAGATTAGAAGATTAATAAAGAATATAACCTTTATTAATTAAATAGGTACCCTAGTATACCTTTAAATATTAGGTGGCGACTCTCTTTCATCAACAACAAAGAAACCAGAAGTTGACTCTTGTTTTGACTAGTGTAAAATAGGGTGCAAAAACATGGTGACTGTACTGAGTAATTCACACTTATGTCTTGACCTTAGCAGACTTTGATTGGATTTGGCATTTGGATTTGTTTGTACATTGCTTTAGCTGTAGTTAAATTTGCAATTACATGCTTACCTGCTTTATTTTCTCTTATGGTTATTATTGCTAACCCTTATCTGATACTGCTTACATATATTGTCATCACATTTTTTCCTATTGAGTCTTCGGTGTGCTGTAGCAAGGTCCGTTCTAGGGCCAAGACTGAGGAGACACCAGTAGCTCTGGTTGGGGAGCCTACACCCAAGGCACCTGTTGCTATTCCTGGACTTCAGGAGACCTTAGAGCACTTCATGAACATGTTCAGTACCTTGTCTCTATAGGGGATTGATCCCAGTTGCACAAGTTACTTTTCAGGCTGGGGAGGAGCTAGGACTCCCCCAGCCCGTACTCCAGAGCAACATGTTCATACTAATCAGATTTCGGGGGTTATGCTGGTGCAGCCTGTTATTGTTGTTCACCCTAAGGTCAGGACAATGTCGTCAGAGGAGGAGTAGAAGAGGTTAGAGAGGTTCAAGAAGTATTTTGTTTCCTAGACCAATGTCACCGTATTTTGTTCATTATGGGCATAGTGGAGGTGAGCGGGGTCGACCTTACTACTTTCCAGCTGACAGGGCCAGCATATAGATGGTGGAAGGAGTGAGGAGAGTAGTCCAGCTGGCACAATGCCACATACTTGGGCTCGGTTCACTGATATATTTTTGAGGGAGTTCGTTCCACAAACCCTCAGGGATGCGTTGCGCACCAAGTTTGAGTAATTGCGCCAAGAGACCATGACTATGTCCAAGTATGCCATGAGGTTTAGTGCGATCTCATCGTCCACCTGCTTTAGTTTCTACTGATAGAGATAGAGACTCCATAGATTTAATGAGGGACTCGATTATGGTCTCAATTTTGGGATGGCATGGGAGTTGGAGACTGATACTCAATTTCAGTAGGTTGTGGAGATCACTAGGAGGTGATAAGGAGGACAGAAGGCCTCGAGATTTTGTAGGATTTAGTGGTTCTGCTTTGCAGTTCCAGCTCGCCGTGGCAGAGGTTTTATCAGTCAACCAGTTCAGTCTACACTTAAGGTTACTCGCAGTGCTCCAGCTAATCAGGGACCTTAGAGTGCTCTATTTGGACATCCATCTTCCAGTGCACCTTCCGCATGGGGGTTCCTACATTAGTTATTCTAGCCGTATGAGTTAGACCCTGTACCATCAGCCACACTTGTAGAGAGGATGCTTCGAGTGTGGTCATACTAAGCACATGGTGAGAGATTTTTCTAGACTTCGGAGGGGTGGACATTGTTTACCTTGAAAATGGTAATTATAATTATATTTGATTATGCGGTTCTAAAAATATATGATCTATTTTAATATCAGTTTTTTAGACAATAGATGCTGAGTATGAGGCGAGAAAGATGAAATAAGTGTGAAAAGAATCGGATTAGGCAAGCCAGGTGTCGAAGAGGCCAGTCTCGATAGTGGTCGGGCAGGCCTCGAGGTCAAGCTCGAGAATCTTGATTGAGAGCTATTGGCAGTGGTGTAACAATGTTGAATTCCTTGAGGTTGGCCTATTTATGGTCAATAATAACCAATAAATAAAGAATTACTCTAGAACACAACCAACGCGAATCAATAATTTAATGAGACAATTGTTGCGAATGTTTTTGTTAGAGAGCAGAGAATGTTGTTATTCTTTTATTGAATATCATGTGTGTTACAAAGTGACAAGGGTCCCCTTTATTTAAGAAGGGGTATCCTATCATAGTACATGTGTAGTCATTACAAAGAGATACATCTGGTATAGCTATTTAATGTAAAGAAAGATGGCTGGTACAACCATTTAATGCCACGATACGGGCGTGTACTATCTTGTGTACTTTGTCAGCTCTAACTACGTGCCCCTCGCGGATTTCCCACCTTCTCATGTTGACCCTTGGTTTGCACTGCCTCAAGGTGGAGGATCCTCGACGTGCCCCTCAATGCCGAGCTCGGGCCTTCGACCCTTTATTTTCATCGAAGTGGACATGAAATCGGGCTCTCCGATTTTAGCCGCGTACATATAGTTCCCGCATTTCTTAGAATGAAGAGATAGGAAATGGTTTTGACCTTTTGCCCCTTTGACACTCCTACTATGACATCAGCCCCTACAGAGCATTGAATGATTGTGACAGAAAAATTGTGTCAGAGGTCGCTGTTAATCACGATTCTCGAGAAGCCCACGAACCGTCACATGTTCGATTTTCCTACTTCAAGTTTGCCCAGAGGGACCCTATAAATACCACAATTACTTGCCTCTTCATAATTTTGCATCTTCTTCTTCAAACCTTTAGATTTTAACAAAGTTTTCTCTCTTCTTCTCTTCCACCCACTCATGTTTTTCCCATCTTCTCACTTCAAAAACTCGATAGCTATCATGACAAAGACTTCAAAAATGGTTCCTCAAAAGGAGGGGGCTACTTCTACATCACGCCCGTCCAAGGGAAAACCAAAGATCCCTCCCACAATCGAGCAATGCATCCCTGTCCCTTTCGACACCATTTATGATTTTACAATAGAAAACCTCCCTTCCACACCAGGTCGATGCGAGCCCATGTCCCGATACATAAGTGTAGTATCAGATATCGAGAGGGTGAAACTCGACTGCCACTGTGGAGGCGGCTCGAGTAGAGATCCAAACGGCTGATGAAAGCATAGTCACACACAAGGCTGACTTTCTCAGTGTCTACACATGTCCCTTTACCTTAGGCCCCGTCGATCCTTATTCTCCAACGGTTGACACGGTGATTCTTGATTTTTCCACCAATACCGAGTGACACTCAGCCAGATTTATCATTTGTTCTGGAGGATTGTATATATTTTTCGCCTTATGACCAATATGGTCAAGGGAATGACCTTCACCCTCGATCATTTGATCAGATTATATAGCCCTTGACTCTTTCTTGCGGGACTTATTTAATTACATCCTCGATCCACCAAGGCATTCCTCACCTGCATCAATGAGGATATAGATCGGGGATGGAGGAGTAGGTTCATCTGAGTTCGAACCCCGGGCATCATCCCCGCTGACAGAATGCCATTCCCAGAGGAGTGGAATATAAAATGTAAGTTCCTTTGGGTCGCGCATGCTCTCGCCCCTTTTACTTTCGACTGATTCTCTTTTAATTATGCAGCCACTGTTTGGTTCCCTGGTGCAGTTCTGAACCTCCCGAGGTGGATCAAATGCTTAGACTCCGCTTTCCATATAATGAACTTGTATGGCGTGAGCTGGCAAAAACACGATGGCAGGATAAGAACCATGATACGTTCTCGTTGCTACTACTTCCAGATTTTTTGTGAGAATCTTTGTAGGCGATGCTTTTTTGACATGATATATTTGTGTAGGCCTTGGTGAGGGCGTGTTGATGAGGCCGCCTCCACCTAGTGAGGAAGAGGCCCCGAAGGCCACCAAAGACAGGAAGAAGAAGAAGAAAGAGGCCCCGTCGGGGTCCCCAAAATCAAGGAGGTCAAAGACTCGAAGGCCTAAGATCGATGCTACGGTCTTGTCTTCAACGGCCGCGAAGAGCCTGCGGACGGAGGAGGAGAGCGATGATGCCTTCCCTTTGGATAAAGGGCAAAGCGAAGCATTAAGGCTTCGAGGACTGTTGAGGGGTCCCCTACTGAGTTTGAGGTAGCTGATGTGGGCCCTCCATTCGTAAAGGAAGCCTTAGAGGAGGGTTTGGGCGTGGTCCGCGATGCGCTCATCGAACATGGCATAGTCTGTGCTAAGGAGCTAGGGGAGCTCACCACTAGAGCTTTCCAAGGTAGGGATGAAACCTCGATGGAGGCCGACATTCCTGGTGGACTTCATTCAGGCCCGTCATTCTCTCCAGGGGAGACACAGGATGCTCAAGTTAGGGGTGTCTCCAGTCCAGAGACCTCTCATAGAGAGGATGATGCATTCATAGACTATTTCAAGAGGGTGGAAGAAGGGACCAATGTCGATGCCCCAGTTGGTCATAACACTTGGTGGTGATTAACTTGCTTTCTTTTTTTCATATTACGCAGAAGGATGCCCAGGCCGAGCGGCTTCGAGAGGAGGTCGCGGCCAAGGACGCCGAAGTCATGGAGCTGGCTCAGCTGAATGATGCCGCGGCTTCGGATAGGGAGACTCTTCGGGGGAAGCTATCCTCGGCCCAAGATCTTATCCGAGGTGCTCAAGAGGAGGATGCTGCACTATCTGCGGCCAAGGCTGAGGCCAGTGAATATGTCTCCTCGTACAAGAGAGATGTCGCTGCTGCAAATGAACAGGCAAGGGAGATATATGAGAAGTCCGAACTGAAGTTGACTCAGGCAGTTGCCTATGCTCGTGCACAAGCCAAGAGGCAGGCCCTCGAGGAAGTGAGCGCCAAAGGTGTCGATCTCTTTGCCGAGATCGAAGAGGCCAAGAACCTAGAGGAGGAACTGACAATGGCGGGTACATCGGATGAAGGCTCCAAAAGTGGCTCGGACAGCGGCAGAGGCATATAGTAGTTTTTCTTCCTTTTCTGCTTTTTCCTTCTTTTTCTACATGGGACCCCTCGGAGGAACTCTTGTAATAAAACACTTGTACAAATACATTTTTGGAAATAGAACATTCTTGTTATATTTTGCATAAACGTAGTTCCATAACACTTTCCCCATAATATGACTTGTATGCTTCGATTCTTTGCTTCCTCGGAACTCGCACTTGTAATAGGAGCTCTCCTCGAGATCGGGCACCTTCTCGAGGTTAGGTCGGCCTGTGAGATTTGATTCCTCGAACCTTCTAAGATGGTATCATTTATGTGATATGACTGTGAATTGATCGAAGTGCCCCCACCGGTACACTTCCCCAAATGCTATGACGACTTGTCAGAAATTGAATGGCCTTTAAGGAAGTTGGTTTGCCATTTTTTGTTCTATTGATATTCTTGCTTCTCCATTATTCTAACTCTTGCACATTTGCAAAAAATCTCAGCTTTTCTTTCAACTTTCTCCTTCATTTGTGAGAAAATGGGTTACGCCCGCCTCCCCCGCCATCTTATTTTTGCTTTGAGTAACCATGGCTGACGCAGCTGCATATGCTCACCAAGAAGAGGGACATTATTCCTCTGCCTCTATCACGGTCGGTGGTACAATGCTGGCGTACGGTGAGCTAACCTTGTACTGCATTGCTCTGAAAAATTACTTTTCAATCGAGAAACCCTAAGATGCCCCAGGCCATCAAGATCATGCCTTGAGGTTAGTTCAATCGATAGTAGAACACCACCTCGAGGCCGTGAGGAGAGACTGCGGCTAGGGGGGAAATGTGGTGCTGTAGATACCCTCTCAAGAAGAAAATGTTGTGACTTACGTATAGGGATTCCTAACCGTGTACACGTATCCGTTTACATTATGCCCCCTCGAAAGGCTTGTGCTCGAGTTCTGTAAAAGGTACCAAGTTAATTTGGCATAGATTCACCCGTCCTTTTGGCGGATAGTGCTGATGATGAGGTACTTCAATGAAAAGGCTGAGCTTGGATTTTCCCTTAGCTATCTCATTAGGTTATATTGACCTCATCATTGTCGAGGCCTGATTGCGTTGCGACGTCGATTCATGAGGTCTTTTTATTGCCAGTGATGATAAGGACCAGAACGGGGGATGGATGAGTCGATTTGTTTGAGTGAGGACCGTCGACATCATCCCACCGCAGTTCCTGCCTTCTCCTGAAAAATGGAACTTTAAACGTAAGCACCTCGTCGTACCTTAGTGCCTTTTTTTCTCATCAACTTATAAGAGTGTTTCCTTTTCTATTTTTCAGCGGTCTCATGGATGCCCGAGGAGGTCCGCAATCTTGTGGACTGGACTCGAAAGTTGGCAGCTTCCTCGAGATATGACGAGCGCAAATGGCGTGATCTCTCGAGGGGCACATCGCAAGAAAAGAACCTCAGTATCAGTCGATTGGTATCCCTTTTGATGAATGTTACCTTTTGTGTGTACTAACCCTAAGGCCGCAGGTGTTGGTGGGTTCTCCGAGGTGAGGCCGTGCCTCCTCGAGGACAGGGAATGCCCGAGGGAGGACAATAATTGAAAAAGCTCCTCTGCAGACGAGGACACTTTTGACGGAGCCGGGGCCTTCTCAGAGGCATAAAGGAGATGTCGTTGTTGAGGAGAGCTTTATCTACGTCGTCCATTCTTCAGACGTCGGCTCCCCTAGCGATGATGATTCTTTATCTACGGCCTGTGTCCGGGGCCCTTCCGAGGTTGCCAATTCTGCCAGGCCTAACTTCTAATCTCGAAGAAGGGGTTCCCCGAGGGAGAGAAAGTAAGAGTCCTCTACCACCGTTTGCTTCTACGCTCAAAGGTACTTCGACGGATGCTCTGAACTAGGGCCCGCCCGGGCCAATTGAGGTTTCGAGTGAGCATAGCCCTATTGAGAGCGGTTCAGCTGGGGCCGATGGGGCCAAGCCGGTAGATGTATGTTCAACTTGTATGGAGTCCCAGCGGCTCTGTTCCGAGGTTTTTTTCTAATCGTCCTTGCTGGCCTTTCAGCTATGAATTTTCGTTTCTTGAACCAAAGTTTTTCTTTTGCAGGTCTTTGACAAACTCAAGACCGAACTGCTTCACTGTGAGGCCCGATTGCGAGAATCTTCGAGTAAGGAAACATCTAATAGGCTTTTCTGCAATGAGAAAACAAGAGAGTTGATACATCTTCGAGTGGAGATACATCGGAGCCGGATTTGCAAAGGCAAACTCGAGCGTCAGGTAATCCTTGCCCTGGAGGGGTATGCATCCTTTCTCGCTTTTGGGAATGAACACTTTGGTGCTTCAGTTGCAGGAGAAAATAGAGGCGTTGGAGAACCTTTGGGGTGAGGTCGGGCAAGTTATGTTCAAATGCAAATCATTGAAAGCGCAGGTAGGCGTGCATGTTGTGGCCCAAAGGAATGCTTTGGCCAAGGATGCTGCCCTCGAGATACAACTTCGAAATGCCCGGAAAGAGCTTAATTCAATCGAGCAGGGTTTCCAAGCTCGAGGCTAACCTTCTAAGCATGAAGGCAGAGGTTGTGGATGTTGTGAGCATGTAATTTTTCACCTACTAAATACTCCTACAAAATTGGATAAAATAAATTAATTTTACAAATTTTGTTGAATTTTAGTATTAACCGTGAATTGTTTTTGCATTGCATATTCATAATTTGTTTTTTTTTTAAATTTGCATAATTAGGAGCATCATTATTATCGAAAATTACGAATTTATTATTTACAATTAATTGAAGTAGGTAACAAACAAATGTCAATTATTTGATGTAATGTAGTTTTTAGTGATTAAATCATTTTTCCCAAACAAAATTGTGAAATGGATTCTTTAAATTACATGAGTATTAAACTGAATGGTGTTAAATTAAATCAACCAATTAATTTATAATTAAACAAAGGTAAATTAGTTACTACATCATTTTTAAGATTTAATCAAAATTAGTATCCATTAATCAAGTACTTGAATCAAACCAGGCTTGGGCCAAAACTACGCAGGCCCAATTCCCTCTCTACACACAAACTCCACCCAGGCCCAACCAATTAAACCCGGCCAGCCCCATCCGCGTCCAAACGACCCCGTTTCGTCTAAAAAAGCAAATCCCAACCGTTGATCAAGATAGATCGAACGGCTGGGAACCCCTCTCACACCCACTATAAATATGTCCTAATGCTACCCCATACCCCCTACCCTCTCAGACTCAAAGTCTAACACCCTCCCAAACACCCCTTGCCTGTCTCTCTATTTCTCCCTAAGCCAAAAAACCTAGCCGCCCTAGGTTTCCGCCGCCCGGAAGTCGCCTACCGGTGGCGTACCCCCTCAAATCGACCCCAACTTTTGACCATATGATCCTCACCCTTCCCTCGATCACCTCCCACTATCAATTTCCCCAAAACCCCATCCAAAATTGTCAAATTTTAGATCTAGGGGGTCTGAAACCCTAATTTTCCTCTGCCGGCTTATTTGAAGACAACTAACGGCTTGGACCTTCATGAGTCAATTTCTTTGACTAGACCAATTGATTCATGAGGGTTTGACCCGTTTTCAAACCCCGCCAAAATCCGGCCAAAGACCGGCAACCTTCATTTTTCCAGCCAAATCCCTTTAATGGGTATCCACCACACCTTTTATACGTGTTCTTCATTGATAGCATGAATAGGACGTAGTTTACTCACTGTCTTCTTCATTACATCAATGTTATTTGATTCCGTTTACCTGTTCATATTTGTTTTTTTTTTAAAAACCAAATGTATTTAGCTTAAGACTCTTTATCACTGTTTTGCGTGATTTAACGGTTTAGGTTTTGTATTTTTTCTACTTATCGTGTAACCAATATTAGTATTAGGTTTCAGTTTTCTTTTCTTTCCTGATTTTCAGGCGTCTGTGTGTTTGTGGATTTTTTGTCAAGAAATGAACATGAACGAACTAATTAATTGAATCCCTGAACTCATATGCCTATATTGTAGTAGTTGTCTTCTTGTGTATTGATTGAGGTTGTTGTTATTTTGTTGCCTACGTTATTAGTTGCAGTTAGATGATAATCTCCAATTAATCATAGGTTTAGTTTAAACTCTTAGGTTAGATTGGCATATTCAAATAACCTAAAAAAACTAATTCCCCCTTGGCTCAAGTGAAACTTAAACAGATTTTAATACAAGTAAACTGACCAAGTCTAACAACTCAGTTAATTCTCATTAATCAACCAAAATCCTAAACAAGTTGAAATCAGTTAATAATTAGAAACTAATCAAATAATTAGGTTAAAATTCAGTTCTAAAACAATGTTTGGTCATGGTTTAACCTAGACTTATCAAGACTAATTTAGTTAGCAATAATTCCCTGTAATCACTTGTTTAATAGGTTAACCTAGTCTAATTGTCTCTTAAGTAGTTAACTAAATCCTAAAAGTTGTCTAAGATACTTAGTTCAGGATTAATTAACTAAAACAAATTAGTTAACCTAGACTTAATAGTTAGTCAAGTTTCTGATTTTAGTAATTGATTTGGATTAACCAAGCCAAATCAGTTAGCTTAGGTTAGGGAATTAAGTTGATTGAATCACATTAATTAACAAGCTAAACCTAGTTAACTAATAGGAACTTAATCAATTAACCCTTAACTAGTTTGACTCAACCATAAGTAAGAATAACCAGTAGTCACCTAAAGAACGTAACTAGGGTTAGGTAGCTAGAGTTAAATAATAACCCAAGTGAGTTTAACCTTGATTACCCAATGGTAAATTCAAGGACTCTAAGGGGTACATTAGGTAACTCAATTTAGTAAATCAGATTTTTAATGTTAATAGGGTTTTTTAATAGGTAGGAAGGTTCTAGAATGGGGGCAGCTGTCCCAAGGACAAGGTTGACAGCTGCCCTATGTACTATTTTCAGCCTTTTGGGTTGGGGAATGTACTAACGGATATCCTATCCTTAAGACTCCTATAAATAGACCCTCTTTTTACAGATTATATACCCTTTGGACTCTCTCTAGGGCTGATGAAAACACCCTAAAGAAACAGAGAAATCAGAGTATTTTCCATTCATAAACAAAAAATTTCAAAAAAAAGTACTAGTAGAAAAACAAAGAAAAATCTAATTTCCATTGGAATCAAGTTCATAAATACATGGTCTAGTTCTCAGCTTCTGTTTCTTTTTCCTTTAGACTCTGATTTTGGGAGTTTTAAGCATTCTTACTGAAGATTTATGGATGGTCAAGTCTCTTTGCTATTATTTTTCAAAAGAGGTATTTAGCAGTGAACCTTAAATGAAGTTGTTATACTCAGAATTTTTTGTTATTTTGATTATGAAATGTTTGATTCTTGCTATGTTTTGAGACTATGTCAAGCTGAATCTTCCTCTTCGTTCTTGGTTTACAAATCTAGGGTAATATTGAGTTGATATGATGTTAAGGAATCTGAATATTTGTTGTGTATGTAAACCCTTAGAATTATTCTGTTTTTGATTTTTAGTTGGTTAAAATACATTGAGTATCATTGGATATCAATTTTGTGTTAATCTATTAATGGAATAATCTGCATTAGGATGTGTAATCTGACCTCTTCTATGGTCAAATTTCTTCCATAAGATTGCAGAAATACGCTTTCGATTGAGTCCCTTTGGTCAATAAAGAGATTCAACAAGCAAGTCTCTAGATATGTTAGTATTAGCACTAAGGTAGATGAATTTGACCCATCAATGGACAAATTCACCCCATGATAGTGCACAAAAGTAATATGAATGGCTGAAATTCACCCTTTAAAGGGTATACAACATGTAGTTAAGAAGGGTATAGAGTAAGGAATCTTAACCCTTGTATGGTCTGATTCATCCTCTAAAAAGGTCAAGAATAGTCAAAGTGTCCAAATGAATACCGGTTGAAGTACTGGTATGGTTGTTAAAAATGTCAAACAAGGTTGCATCTCTGGGTTTGAATTAGACTCCCTCTTATAGTCAGATTCAATCCAAGAAAAATGCATGAAATATGTTGCCTTTCTTTCTGGTGAATCTGTGATTACTTGTCAAAAATCCAGTGGTTCATCTATGTGTGATTATAACAGTAGAGTTATCTCTTAAAGGCTTCTCTGACTAATTCTATATCCATGAAGTCATAATAGATTCATTAGATAGTATCAAAGGGTAGTGAATCTGATCCCCCCCCCTTTAATAGTCAAATTCACCCCTTGGTAGTGCATAAGTAGTAGCCTAGGGTGCTGGAAATCACCCTTTACGGATATGAAGTGGGTAATTTAAAGGATCCTTAGAGAAAAGAAACTGAATCCCTCAATATGATCAGATTTATTCTCATAAAATGCCTAAATGATCAAGTCAAGGAATAAGTATGGACTGATGGTCCAAGGTATGAAAAAATGACCTTCTAGAGTTGAATTTGACTTTTTTATGGTCATATTCACGCCAAGAGAGTGCATAAATGATTCTGCCCTTTAGTATAGTTAAGCATAAGCAGTATCGGGATTAGAATTGACCTCCTCATAGTCAATTTGGTTCTGATTGATGCATAACACCTAATTAATGGGGATGTTCTACAGATTACAAAGGAAGGCTCAAACGTATGGCCTTTAAGGAGTTTGAGTCAGTAAATCAGTTGAAATTTTCATTTAGTTTTCTTTTTTTCTGAAAAATGTATAGCAATAGTCAAGCTGTAATTCCCCTGTATTTATTTTTCAGCATCATTGTAATGTAATTTAAACTGGACTGTATATTCATTTTTTAGCCCTTTAGTTTATAATGTACATGCTGATCTCTAAGGCAATCCCTTGGAATTTCTAATCTAGTCCCAATATAAGAAGTAATACAGTGCTTATAGGTGTTTAACCAAAATAATAACTTGTATTTTCTTAAATCAACCTGCATGAAACTTTGAATGAATATTTGCTGGATTTTTTTATAAGCATTCGTTTCAAAAATCAGTCGTTTTCAATACAAGTAGAAATTAGTAATATTATTTCCAGTTCATTTCATATCTTGAAAATGTCTTCTAAAAAATCAACATGGGAACACTTCGAATATGTTCTGGTTTTAGAAACACGGGACTAGGTTATTATTAATAAATCTGCCTGTGTTTATGTTATTTTAGAAATTACAAAGTCCCAGGAAATAAAGTGATTCTAGCTTACAAATTCAAAGCAGAAAGTCAGTAGATAATGTATTTTGTATGTTTGTGTATATATGATGTGTTTCTTAATGAACATATTTGATACCATTTAGCATATTAGAATGCAAAAATCGTTAAGATTTGATGGAGAACCGAATTCTCAAACTAGTAGTCCTCTTGCAAAAAATAGTCACAATTAGGATGGCCCAAGGTGTTACAAACGGGGCTAAATGAGGCCATAGCCCATAAACGCTGTCTTTAGACTAATGTACACCATTTTCAGATAATATTATGGGTAAGATGACACTTTTGGTTCGAAACTTGATAAAAATTCGATCGTTACCTCAAAAAATTACCATAAACTACACTTGGGAGTGGCAACTCATACCCCTGACCCTCACTCCAAACAACTAATAAAACGCATATAGCAACCACGAGTGCATTTCATGTGACGTGATTTCCATGTGTTCAAAAACAACAAGTGTACAACATCGTAACTAGTCCAAGATAAATCCATAAACGTCCTAATTGGTCTTAAAAATAAAATGCTTTTTCAAATAGAAAACATAAGGAATAATCAAACACCGCCTCAAATAGGCATTTTAAAACTGACATGACCATAGTCTTGACTACGTAATCTACGCGCGGGTTCGACAACTCATGTCCCCGTCTTCAACTTCAAACTATAATAAAAATCACATGTTGTAATTATGGGTGCATTTCATGTAGCATAGTTATAATGTGTCAAAAAACAAATAAGTTCACGACATCGTGACTTATTTCAAGATAAATCCATAAATATTAAATGTGGTTTAAAAAAAAGTGAAAAAGGCTAAAAAGAACAATAAGTTTAGAATACGTAAATAATTTGATAATTAGGCCAAATATTAATAGTTAAGCGACCGTACTAGAACCACGGAATTCAGGAGTGCCTAACACCTTCTCCCAGGTTAAAAGAATTCCTTATCCGGATTTCTAGTTCGCAGACAACTTAAAACAGAGTCAAAATTTCCTCGGTTTGGGATTTTTTAAAATAAAACGGTGTCTCGAAACATCGTCAATAATCCGGGTGGCGACTCTAAAAACTAAAATAAAGCCCAAACCCGAATAATGTCGCTTTAATTGGAAAAAACTCCCTTATTACCCTTCACTAATCGGGTGCTGGAAAAAGGAGGTGTGAAGGCTCTGGCGACTCTGCTGGGGATGTAATTGAACCCAGAATCTCTGGTTTATGGTTACAAGAAATCGAGCTTATATAACTGTTATGTTTCGGCTTTTATTGTCTGCTTTTATGTGTTTAAACCTGACGTGCTAATTTCCATATTTACCGCTTTGATATTTATCTGAATTGGATATAAATTGTGCCGAAACCCCTCTTCTCTCTGAGTCTTCTAAATCATCCGGGAAGTGTGCACTTCGTGTGACTTCTTTTCTTTTAGAGTCATATCCAAATTTTAGAATGAGGTACGAACAAGTTGCAAAGTCGGTGAAGCTTCTATATTCCCGTTACGCTGCCCCCCCTCGGCTCGAGCTATCCGCTCGGGTAAGCCTGGTCTAGAACAAAACCCCAGGATTTAAACTTAGTATAACATAGCCTCATGCCGGATCCCTAGTAGGATCGATTATTTGCATCACATGCATTTGACTTGGGGGGACTTAACACAGGGGTTGGGTCCGTCTAGGACAGGTGCACCCAAAAAGAAAAGACTACCCTAATGCATTTTACCTGCTACATATGCATTTATTTGTTTCAGCTTGTGTATTGACTAGCTAAAATTTAAAAAAAACGAACAGAAAAACCAAGAGTGAGGTAGAATAGAAAATTCACCTTGTTTTGAAAATCCTCGTATTTATCCCGAAACTCTGCCAAAATTTCTGAAAAATAATATTCCAAAAATAAATAAGTGGGTGTATATTTTTATTCAGTCAGGATTTTTCCAAACTACGCATTGTTTGATTCTCATCAGTGTGGGATACGTAGGCAAACCTCATCGGGTCCAAATCTATTTTTCAAAATCAAAGGATATAGTCCTAAATAAAATTAGGTGACGCCATTATAGCCCGATTGCCCAAGTGGGGCACCGGAAGGCCGTTTTTGCAAAAGTGGCCGCCTGTGGTTTCTCTTGAAATTTCGATCCAATTTGCAAACACATCCTTAAAAACTTTTTACCCGAAGTATCGAAGGGCTGTATTCGCAAAAATAGTCCATTACAAAACCCCTGTGCAAAAAATAACACTTTTCAAACTTTTTGTGGTTTTAATCAAAACCGAATGTGCATGATGAATACAGTTGAAAAAATTTCCTTCAGGGCAGTCGAGGAAATCCTTCTAGGACTCCATATGTGGTGGAGCGACTTGGGGGAAGCTAGTAGAAAGTCTATCATTAAAGCTTTAGGCGGACTTACTGGTCTTCTAAAAATCAAGCCGAGGTTGGACATCGTCGAGGCTCTAGTACCGTTTTGGGATCCCGCCCTTAACGTGTTCCACTTTTCAGAATTTGAATTGACGCCCACGCTCGAGGAAATAGCAGGGTATTTTGGTCTCAATGAAAATCTTAGAAGTCGGTACCCAATGGCACCCAGGGCAGTGACTCCACATAAGTTTTGGATCTGTTGAACATTAGTCGGGACGTCCAAGTCCCACACCTGTCCGAAGTTTTCTGGACTTTCTATTTTCTTTAAAAACGTTATGGAGATCCCCAGAGTTATGAGGCTAATAACACTGGTCTAACTCACAAAGATCAGGCTAAATGCGAAGCCCGCCGGGGGCTAGCTTTTGTGGTAGCATTCTTGGGCACCTTGATTTTCCCAAGAAGTGACAGATGCATAGATATCGGGCTTGTGGTAATGGCAGATTTCATGATGAAAAAATTCAATGGCACACTTATACCGATGGTCTTAGCCGAGATTTACCGTGCTCTGACAGTTTTCCAATCTGGGGGAAAGTTCTTTGAGGGGTGCAACCTGCTTCTACAAATCTGGTTGATGCAGCACCTCTGTCACCGCCCAGGCTACATGAACTACGGCTTAATCGGTTTGAATTGCTTTGAGGAACATGGTATTCGAGTAAAGGGCCACAAATTTCCTGAGGGCACGGAAGCCTGGCACTCATACTTGAGTTCATTGACTTTTGACCAAATCAAGTGGACGTTCGGGTGGCTCCCTATTGACGAGGTTATCAATATGTCTGCTGAGGTTTGCTATCTCCTGTTAATGGGCCTGCGAAGAATTCAGCCGTATGTCCCACACTAGGTCTTACGCCAGTTGGGGAGACAACAGGGTGTTCCCCATGATGAATACTTAAGCCAACAAGCCATTGAGTTATTCCCGAGAGCTGCATTTCCTAAAGGCAGGGTCAAATCTGGAACGAGTGCAGGTTTTTAGAACCTCAAACTCGGGTGAGAAATTTATCTAAAGGGGAAGTGGAGTCGGCCCACACTTCTTGGTATTGCATAAGAGGCAGAGAGCATCAAGAGCAAGAACGACCCGCAAAGAGACCCCACGTGCAACAATTCACCGAGCAAACACAAGCGCACTGGGCTTGGTTAGAAAAGGAAAATAGCTACCAAGCTACCATAAGCAAGTTGGAAGCCCAGGTCAGGGAAATCAAATTTGAAAACATTCTACATACTGCCACAATTGAAGGGGAGAAAAATAGGTTAACCCAAGAAAATGAAGTTCTTCGGGCCCAGATACAGGAATTAAAGACAGCTGTTGAGAACCCAGAGAGAAGCAGAACTGATGAAAGGCTTATCAACAGTCTGAGGCATAAAGTGTGCAGCTATGGGAATGATCTAGACAAAGCTGAAGAAGAACTGGCCAGAGTTCGGGAAAGATTAACAAGAAGTGCAGAGGAAAGAACAGAGTTTGTCCAGAGACTAAAAAGGAAATATGACCAAGAAGTCATAGGCTTGAAGAAAAAGTTGGCCGTCCTCGAGAACGAAATGGCCAAACAAGCAAAAAGGTTCAAGGCAGACAGGGAATAATGCTATACCATGATGGCTTAGTTGGAGGAAGGCTTGCAACAATTGCAAGAAAAGAATCATAAGGATGCCCAGGTTCTTGAGACTAGGTCTCAACAGATCGGGCGCTTAATCCTGGAAAAGGGCGTTATCAAGCAGAGGGTCAGAGAAATTGCGGATTATATTGCCACAAAATGCCAAGAGTGTGAAGATATGACTCAGACCACCTTCTTCTCGGCAGTAATGATATTCGTCCACAAGATAATGGACGACCTACACCGCCTCCAGCAAGGTTTGGTACGTAGGCCCGTGGAAAGACCGAATGATGTCCCGCGGCCCCCTGGAGCAGTAGAGGCACTTATGTATTCTTGATGTCCTTTTCGAGTCTGTATTTCATTTTCTTGTTTGAGTCTACTTTATGTCTTTGTAGTTTCTTTAAAATTCCCAAGAAAATATGTCAGAGTCTTTGTAATGAATGAAAGCTGAAAGTTTTTTTTCCTAATGAATGAAAATTCGAAAATGTTTATGTCCTTTGGTATTTATCGCATGAACTACGTGATGATCTGATTCACGCGGCGCCGTGATACGTAGGAAATCCACATATGATTCGATCATAACCATAATAAAAGAAACCGAGCAAGGAATAAAAGAGCGAAAACAATAACAAAGGAAGGTCAAGAATGATAAAAAGGGAAAAACCAAGAAATAAAGCCGGGATGAAGTACACAACTGTTGCAAAAACATATAGAAAAGCATTTAAATTTCTCAGGTGCATTGCGTACCCCAAACGTGCGATTTCCTATGTGATAAATTTTTCAACCTAACATTTTGTTGGTTCGATCTAAAGAGGTATTAAAAGGTGGTTGGTTTTGCGGTAACCTGGCTTCCCATCCTTACTTCACTTGATCAAAAGGGGGCATAAATATGACGTATGAAAGTCACTTGCCAATCGTCAACTCTTTTGTGGAAGACCAAAATCCAGCCATCCCAACATCTGAGTCAGCAACAGCTGAAGAGAACAGGACTCTGCGTTGCCGTATGCTGGAAATGTGGGACGCATGGTCCAATTGTAGGGAATCACCCAGTACCATCTCGGGTTTCCCAGAGATAATTCCCAGGGCAGGCGGGACATCGAACATCCCCATAAGCTACCCAGCCACGCCGTTTGGAGATCCAACTATGTCGGCTCACTTTGCCGGAAGGCCTTTTGAGGTTCGCCCCCAGGCCCTGTTTTCTGGTGTGTCTTCCAACATCTTCACTGCACCACCAATCTCTTCCACGGCTCCACCGACTATATCTCGGCCAAGTTTCAAGCCGCCGACATTCAGATTCCAAACACTGACCGTCCATCTGGATACCACTCATGATACTCCCAATGCATACCACCAACAAACTCAGTCTGGGGTCACTTTGGGACAAGATAAGAAAAGCCCTGAGCACGAAGAAATGGCCCGAAAATCGAAGAGTATTGAGCAGAGCCTCAGGAATATACAGGGGCTGAGCGGGCAGAAAAGCGTCTCCTATGCAGATTTGTGCATGTTAGCGCACGTCCACTTGCCTATTGGGTTTAAAACCCCCAAGTTCAAAAAATATGACAGACATGGGGACCCCATAGCTCATCTGAAAAGGTACTGCAACCAGCTTCGGGGAGTAGGTAGGAAAGAGGAACTTCTCATGGCATATTTTGGAGAAAGCTTGACGGGAATTGCATCAGAATGGTACATGGACCAGGATATATCACGCTGGCACATATGGGATGACCTGGCATGGGACTTTGTCCGGCAATTCCAATATAATATGGACATCGCTCCCGATAGGAACTCACTGTCCAATCTAAAGAAGAAACCATTAGAGAATTTCAGAGAGTACGCCATCAAATGGCGCGAGCAAGCCTCCAGGGTCAAAACTCTGATGGATGAGATTAAAATGGTCAGTGTCTTTATACAAGCACAGGAAGCTGATTAATTCCAAAATATGATGTCCGCCATGGGCAAACCATTTGCGGAAGCAATCAAAATTGGAGAAATGGTGGAGAATGGTCTAAAACCTGGTCGTATCCTGAGCCAATCTTCCATAAGAGCAACCTCTCAGGCCATCCAAAGCGGATCTGGGAGTGCAACCAACAGAAAAAAGAAATAAGAATGGGCCATGATAGTTTCCGATGTTAGGAAGCCTCGACAATACCCACGTCCATTTCCCAAAGCTTCCCTACAATACCCAAGACGCAGTTTATGTTACGCCCCCTCTTCCCTATGCGGTAATGAACGCTCAACCACATCCTAGGCCGCAACAACAATACAATGATAATAGAGCTCACCTCCGTGAAACAACCATCCTCCCCCAGCTCCATATAATCCACGCCCTCCCCAAAAATACCCGTACAACACCTACCCTCGGGAACCACCAAGGAGACCCAACTTCACTCCTATCGGGGAGCCATATTCAAGCCTCTACCAAAAATTAGTCCAGATGGGGCTTCTACAACACGTACATCCGACCAAGCAAAACCAAGCATCAGCATCATACAAGCCGGGAACCAATTGTGCCTACCATTCCGGAGCAGGAGGGCATGACACGGAGGAGTGTTGGACCCTCAAAAGAGCCGTGGAAAGCCTTATAGAACAAAAGAAAATGGTGTTAAGGGACGAAGAAGCTCCCAATGTGACGAACAATACACTGCCCACTCACAATCATGGGCCCGTCATCGACATCATTTGCGAGGACCAGTATTTTGATCCAGCTCTAAAGACCATCATCGCCATCGCAGATGTGGAAAGAAAGCCCAAGGCGGCACCCAAACCAGTCAAAGAGATAAAGAAGAGTAACCCCGTCCCCCAGGTCACGGAGAAGGCTGGGGCCAAGACAAATATGAGACCCTCTAAAGACGTTGTTCTTTACATCCCCAAGGCGCCCAGGAAGGAACAAAGGGTGTTGAGCCCTCCTAGAAGGTTACAATTCAACAAGGCAATAATGAACGGCCAAAAAATGTACGTGGCGAAAGGGACGTATGTGGCGCGGGGGCAAATAATTTCACCAAGGCTGAATGAGCATGTGGTTATTAGCCGCGCGTTGCAAACTCCCATGAAGAATACTACTGTCGTGCCCTGGAATTACCACATGACGGCTGTGACGTACAAAGGGAAAGAAATTACTAGGGAAACAGGCGATATAAACTCATCAGAGAAATACCTCAATCTGGAAGAATTGAACAAAAGCAAGCTGAAACATTTTTCGCCTAAAAGGCCGATCAGCGCCAGAGAGGCAGAAGAATTCTTCAAGAATATGAAAACCGCTGAATACACCATAATTGAGGAGCTTAGAAATTCCCCCACTCAGGTCTCACTTCTACCGTTGCTGGTAAATTCAAATGAACATCAGAAAATCCTGATCAAAACCCTTAACGAAGCATACATTCCGGCCAACACCACAGTTGAGCAAATGGAAAGAGTGGAAGAACGATTTTTTGAAGTCAACCGGATCTCATTTAGCAAGAATGACTTTCCCTCGGAAGGTGTATCCCATAACAAAGCTCTCCACCTAACTATTAAATGTAAAGGTTACTATGTGAAACGGGTTAGGATGGACGGCGGATCTGGGGTTGATATTTGCCCTCTCTCGACCCTACAAAGAATGGAGATCGGGACTGAGAGAATCAGGCCCAACAATATGTGCGTCTGTGCATTCGATGGTATCAAGAGAGACATGATCGGGGAGATTAATTTGGTCTTGACAATCGGCCCTGTAGATTTTGAAGTGAAATTCCAGGTCATGGATATGGATACTTCCGAAAATTATCTCCTGGGAAGGCCTTGGATCCATGCAGCAGGGGCAGTGCCATCTACTCTCCACCAGATGGTTAAGTTCGAATATGAAGACCAGGAAATTGTGGTCCATGGAGAGGACGAGCAATCTATTTATAGGGACCCATCAGCCCCATGCCTGGTAGCAAGAGAGGGCAGCGAGCACATAGTCTACCAGGCTTTCGAGGTTGTGGTTTCCGACCAGCATGAGGAAAGAACCCCGTGCCCTCAACCCTTCCTATCAAACACGTCAATTATTGTCACCAACAACATGATTAAACATGGATACACACCTGGAAAAGGGCTCGGGGTGTCCTCGCAAGGCATTAAAGAACCCATTACTTTGCCTGCCAACAAATATTCTTTGGCATAGGGTTTCAAGCTACTCCCGACGATGAAAAATGGGCTGACCATTGTAAAAACAATGGTTGGGTATTGCCTCAGCCTATCCCACACATCATCGCATCATTTGTCAAGCCAAAATACGTGGAGGAAGAGGAAGAGGCTTTCACGGCCGAAGAAATCGAAGAAATATGCGGAGCAATGAGATAGATGTTGTATGAGGCTCATATGGTCCAACCAGGAGAAGGCTCCAGCACTGCCGAAGTGCAGTATATGGGGCCTAATGCCAAGGTACAAAACTGGAAGGTTACTCTATTCCCCGTCAGGCGGGACTCCCGGTAGTTCAGGTTTTTCCATCCCTTCTGCACTATGAGCCATTTCAGGGTGTAACTCAAGTGTTTTTGTTTAATTTCTTGCCTTTTAAATTCCGATGTGAACCCTCCTATGTTCAAATTTAATGAAATGAAATCAAAATTTCATCGTCTATTATTCTTTCTGATTGTTGTTTACTTTTCTTATATTTTTTTCAGCCCTAATAATGCGGCCTTAAAAAATATGACATGCTTGTGGACTTCATGCTCTGATATTAATACGCTGTCTAACCTCAAAATAATGAATCAAGAACCGAAATATGAGGAATAAGAGGCTTTTAGGGAAATAAACCGAGAATTGGAACAGTTCGAGAATGAGCCTAAGCCAAACTTAAACGAAAGGAACCCGTTAACTTGGGCAATGAAGAAGAGATTCGAGAAACCATGATAAGCGTCCACACAGATGAAAAGACTAGGGATGCCTTGATTCAACTCCTATTTGAATTCAAAGACGCGTTTGCTTGGTCCTACGACGACATGCCCGGACTAAGTATGGACTTGGTGGTACACAAATTGCAAACGTATCCCGGTCATCCACCTGTCCAACAAAAGCAAAGGAAATTTAAAACGGGCATGAGTCACAAGATCAAAGAAGAGATCGCTAAACAACTAAAGGCTGGAGTAATCCGAGTGGTCCAATACACCACTTGGCTGGCCAATGTGGTTCCGGTGCCTAAAAAGGACGGAAAGGTCCGAGTATGTGTCGACTACCGAGATCTGAATAAAGCAAGTCCCAAAGATAATTTTCCACTACCAAACATACATATCCTAGTTGACAATTGTGCCAAACACGAGGTACAATATTTTTTCGATTGCTATGTCGGATATCACCAGGTGTTGATGGGTGAAGAAGATGCAGAAAAGAAAGCCTTCACTACACCCTGGGGAACATACTGTTACTGGGTCATGCCATTTGGTTTAAAGAACGCTGGGGCAATTTATATGAGGGTCATGACCGCCATATTCCACGACATGATGCATCAGGAGATCGAGGTGTACGTGGATGATGTGATCATTAAATTCAGGACCCAAAGTGACCATGTGCAGCATTTGAGGAAATTCTTCAAACGCCTGCGCAAATATGATTTGAAATTAAACCCAGCCAAATGCGCATGCGGAGTTCCATCCAGAAAATTACTGGGATTTATAGTCAGTCGACGGGGTATTTAGCTGGATCGGACAAAGATAAAATCTATTCAGGATCTCCCACCCCCAAGAACCAAGAAGGTAGTCATGAGTCCGTTGGGTAGGTTGAATTACATCAGTAGGTTCATCGCTCAGTTGACCTCCACATGCGAGCCTATATTCAAGTTGTTGAAAAAAGATGCAGCCATCAAATGGACAGATGAGTGCCAGTATGCTTTCGACAAGATCAAAGAATATCTGTCAAATCCTCCAGTGTTAGTCCCACCAGAACCGGGGAGACCTCTGTTCCTATACCTGAGGTGCTAGAAAATTCCTTTGGGTGTGTTCTCGGGCAACACGATGCAACCAGGAAGAAAGAGCAGGCCATATATTACTTAAGCAAGAAGTTCACAAGCTACGAGGCCAAGTATTCTCAGTTAGAAAAGACTTGCTGCACTCTAACTTGGTTTGCTCAGAAGCTACGACATTATTTGTTGGCTTATACCACCTACCTCATCACGAGACTGGATCCTTTGGTGTACATATTCCAAAAGCCAATGCCTACCGGGAGATTAGAAAAATGGAAAATCTTGCTCACAGAATTCGACATTGTCTATGTCACTCGCACAACATTGAAAGCCCAAGCATTGGCCGATCATCTAGCTGAAAATCTGGTTTATGATGAATACCAACCCTTGAGCACTTATTTTCCGGATGAAGAAATCAATTTTGTCGAAGTAATCTCGGAAGGCGGTGACACCTGGAAAATGTTCTTCGATGGAGCAGCTAATGCAAAAGGTATTGAAATAGGGTCAATCTTGATTTCGCCCACAGAACAACACTACCATGCCACGACCCGCCTCCGTTTCTTCTATACAAACAATACTGCTGAATATGAAGCTTGTATAATGAGCATGAACATGGCCATTGACATGGATGTAGAAGAGTTATTGATCATGGGGGACTCCAATTTGATCATTAAGCAGGCTCAGGGATAGTGGGAAACTCGAGATGTTAAACTCCTCCCTACAGAAAGAATGTGGAGAATCTTAGTAAGCGATTCAATGCCGTCGAGTTCAGATATATTTCTCGGTGCCACAATGAGTTAGCCGATGCGCTGGCCACCCTTGCTGCAATGCTGCCCTATCCGGGTAATGTTCGCATAGACCCATTGGAGATCTAAATCAAGGAAAGACATGGTTATTGCAACACGGTCAAAGTAGAACCCGATGTCCAACCATGGTATCATTATATTAAAAGATTTTTGAAGACAAGAGAATATCCCGAGCAGGAAAACGGAGACCAAAAGAGAACCATCTGAAGGCTCGCCAGCAGTTTCTTCCTAAGTGGGGAAGTACTGTATAAAAGGACTCCCGATCTAAATCTGTTAAGATGTGTAGACGCCAAAGAAGCCGAGAGGATCATGAGCGAGGTCCATTCAGGAGTATGTGGTCCCCACATGAATGGGTACGTCCTCACAAAGAAAATCTTGCGGGCTGGATATTATTGGATGACCATGGAGAGAGATTGCTTCGGTTTCGTCCGGAAGTGCCATAAGTGTCAAATACATGGTGACTTAATCCATGCACCACCATTAGAACTGCATCCTATGTCGGCACCCTGACCATTTGTTGCCCGGGGAATGGATGTCATTGGGCCAATCGAGCCAAGGGCCTTAAATGGGCACATATTCATTTTGGTTGCAATCGACTATTTCACAAACTGGGTCGAGGCCTTTACGTTCAAAACTATCACTAAGAAAGCGGTGGTGGATTTCGTGCATGCTAATATCATCTGTCGTTTTGGTATCCCAAAAACTATCATTACCGACAATGCAGTGAATCTGAACAGTAACTTGATGAGGGAGGTATGTGAACAGTTCCAGATCACACACTGAAACTCGACCCCTTACCGGCCCAAAGCCAGTGGCGCTGTTGAAGCAGCAAACAAAAACATTAAGAAAATTCTCATGAAAATCATTCAAAGATCCAGGTAATGGCACGAAAAGATGCCTTTTGCATTATTGGGATATCGCACGACCGTGTGCACGTCGGTTGGAGCTACCCCTTACCTATTGGTTTATGGAACTGAAGCAATAATACCCGCAGAAGTCGAAATTCCTTCCCTTCGGATTATTGTCGAAACAGAAAGTGAGGACAATGAGTGGGTCAAGACTCGACTGGAGCAATTAACTTTGATTGATGAGAAAAGGATGGCCGCAGTGTGGCACGGGAAATTATACAAGCAAAGAATGTCCTGCGCTTACAATAAGAAAGTGCGACCTAGGAACTTCGAAGTGGGGAAACTTGTCTTAAGACGCATCCTCCCACACCACGAAGACGCGAAAGGAAAATTCGCCCCGAACTGGAAAGGTCCATACATCATAAGGAAATTGCTACCAAAATGAGCGTTATACCTAGAGGACATTGAAGGAAATGACCCCGAAATGGCTGTCAATGCAGATGCCGTCAAAAGGTACTATGTTTGATCCTCCATATATTTTCAAATGTTCTCTAGTTGGGATGACGAAGGCTTTCATTCTCGCTACCCAAACACCATTAACCCTTTTGAAAACCCTTTGAGCCTGTTACTCTTCTTTGATTACCCTCTTCGGAACCCGAAAGTGTTATTGGAAAAAAAAAGCGTTGAAAGAAAAAATGATGAAATGAAAAAAAAAAATAAAAAATAAAAAAGAAAAAAAAAATTCAGAAAAGGAAAAGAAAAAAAAAACAAAAAAAAATCATCAAAAACGGAAACAAAAACAAAAGTTCCCTGAACTACGTTCGACTTGATTCCTAAAGGATACGTAGGCAGCCTCTCACTGGGGTTCAGTCACACCAAAATAAAAATCCACATTTCCCCAAGAGTTTAAGCTGGGGCAAGTGTTAAGATTTGGCGATGTGTCGCCTGAAAGGTTCCAAAGTTGTAATTCAATACAAATTCTTTTTCACCAAAACCCTGTTCAAGTCCTTCCGATCAATTGGCAAACATGTCTAATGTTGGAGGATACGATTTCGGACCTGGTACAAGAAAATGAGAGAAATAAAATGAGAGAGTCTTATCGGTGAAAACCCACATGGGCACCGTGAGGCGACGGTAAGCAGAGGAATTAAAAATGAGAGAGTCTTATTAGTGAAAACTCGCAAAGAGCACTACAAGGCGATGGTGAGAAGAGAAATGAGAGAGATTAGTTGGTGAAAACCCGCAAAGGGCGCCACTGATCGAAAAGGATAATGGGTCGTTGACATGGATGCAGTCTAGGGCATGGTTTCTCAATCTCGAGGTAATAGTTGTGAGAATTTCTGAGAGTCGGACGGCTTACACGGATCAGGCGTCCAGTCCAAAAGGCATGGCATGTTCATTAAAGTCCGCATGCACTCCAGATAAGTCCTTCCTTCCTTTCCCCAAAAGGGATACCTTTCGTTTAAACTCATTATCCACTTTGTCATTTATTGTTTCTCAATCCCTTTCGGTCTAACTCTATTCCTAAAATAAGACAAAGAAAGGATGGCATAACTGATTTACAGGATTCTCATTTGACGCGAGCCAACATAAAAAGGGCACCAAGCCTCACCAGGGGCATCATGTCGATCCCGACTAGCCGTAGCGGCCGATGCTTCAAAATCAAAACCTTGAAAGGAGAAAATCAAATTGAAGTTCCTATAAAGGCGAATGAAGTTGAAAGATTGAGCCCTGCGTGGCTAACCATCTTGGCAAGGTTTGAAAAGCCGAAATATTCCAAATGACCTAAAGTTACAGTTGGAAGAAAAGTCAAAAATGGAAGGCCGATAAAGGCGAAGTAAAGTTCGAAAGGTTAAGTCCCACACGAGTAACCATCGCAACATAATTTGAGGGCCAAAACTCCCCCCTGATACTCTGGAAATCCAAAAGAAAAAGCAAGTGAAAAGCTTACAAAGGCAAAATAAAATGTTCGGTCCCACGTGACCGATTGCCATGGTGATGTCTGGGAAGCCAAAGTCCCCCATAATTAGAGATGAAACCCAATCCCCAGCAAGCAAGTTATTGAGATCTTCATCAAAAGAAATGAGATCAAGCATTTGAAAATCAAGGCCGCAAAACCAGTCACCGTTTCAAACTAATAAATTGTTCTTTGTTTGAAAAATCTGAAACAGGTGCAACTCGAAAGCAACTGTGCCACAAGCAGGTGCAACCAAAAGAAATTGCGCAAGGGATGGAAGGAGCTCTGCAACATCGACTCCAAAGAAAGGGAAGTTTCCTCCAAGAAATCTTTTTTCCGCATGCATAAAAATAAAAAATAATAATTAAAAAAAAGAAGAAGAAAGAAAGAAAAGAAAAAAATAAAAGAGAGAAGAATTGAAGTTGAAAAGAACTCAAAGTACTATGGGGCCTCTGATCCCCAACTACACCTTTTCCCGACATGGGTGTACACGCTCCCTAGTTGATGCCAATTAAGGGTATACATTTCGTAATTGATGTTTTTCTTTTCCAGTTAAGGGTATACATTCCCTAACAGATGCTTTGCTTTTCCAATTAAGGGTATACATTCCCTAATTGATGTTTTGCTTTTCAAAGTTAAGGGTAGACATTCCCTAACTGATGTTTCGCTTTTTCCAATTAAGGGTATACATTCCCTAATTGATATTTTTCTTTTCCAATTAAGGGTATACATTCCCTAATTGAGATTTCTTTTCCCGACATAGGGTATACACTCCCATAGACGATGCCGATCAAGGGTATACACTCCCTAGTTGATTTTTTCCTTTTCCAATCAAGGGTATCACTCCCTGGTTGATGTTTTCTTTTCCAATAAAGGGTATACACTCCCTTGTTGATTTCTTTTCCCGACGCAGGGTATACACTCCCGTAGTCGATGCCAATCAAGGGTATACACTCCCTACTTGATTATTTCTTTTCCAATCAAGGTATACACTCCCTGGTTGATGATTTGTTTTCCAATCAAGGGTATACACTCCCAGGTTGATGATTTATTTTCCAATCAAGGGTATACACTCACTGGTTGATGTTTTCTATTCCAATCAAGGGTATACACTCCCCGGTTGATGATTTATTTTCCAATCAAGGGTATACACTCCCTGGTTGATGATTTCTTTTCCAATGAAGGGTATACACTCCCTGGTTGATGATTTCTTTTGTAATTAAGGGTGTACACTCCCTGATTGATGCTTTCTTTTCCAATCAAGGGTATACACTCCCTGGTTGATTTCTTTTCCCAACGCAGGGGATACACTCCCGTAGTCGATGACAATCAAGGGTATACACTCCCTGGTTGATGATTTCTCTTCCAATCAAGGGTATTCACTCCCTGGTTGATGATTTCTTTTCCAATCAAGGGTATACACTCCCATGTTGATGATTTTTTTTCCAATCAAGGGTATACACTCCCTGGTTGATTTCTTTTCCCGATGCAGGGTATACACTCCCGTAGTCGATGCCAATCAAGGGTATACACTCACTAGTTGATGATTTCTTTTCCAATAAAGGGTATACACTCCCTGGTTGATTTCTTTTCCCAACGCAGGGTATACAGTCCCGTAGTCGATGCCCATCAAGGGTATACACTCCCTGGTTGATGATTTCTTTTCCAATCAAGGGTATACACTCCCTCGTTGATGATTTCTTTTCCAATCAAGGGTATACACTCCCTGGTTGGTGATTTCTATTCCAATCAAGGGTATACACTCCCTGGTTGATGATTTCTTTTCCAATCAAGGGTATATAGTCCCAGGTTCATGATTTATTTTCCAATCAAAGGTATATGCTCCCTGGTTGATTTCTTTTCCCGATGCAGGGTATACACTCCCGCAGTCGATGCCAATCAAGGGTATACACTCACTGGTTGATGATTTCATTTCCAATCAAGGGTATACACTCCCTGGTTAATTTCTTTTCCCAACGCAGGGTATACACACCCATAGTCGATGAAAATCAAGGGTATACACTCCCTGGTTGATGCTTTCTTTTTCAACCAAGGGTATACACTCCTTGGTTGATGATTTCTTTTCCAATCAAGGGTATACACTCCCTGGTTGATGATTTCTATTCCAATCAAGGGTATACACTCCCTGGTTGATGATTTCTTTTCAGATCGAGGGTACACAATCCCTAGCTAATTTTATTTCGCAACATAGGGCTCCCAACCCCTAGTTAATCTTGCTTTGAGATATAGGGTATCCACTCCCTAGTCTGAAATAACTCTGGGTGCACCAGTCCAGACTTTTCATTACTTTCAGTAATGAAGTAGCATGGATTTCGTTACAATAACTCACGAAATTTTCCTAGTGAAAACTGGGGCAGAAAATTTCGTTTGTTTGTTTTGATTTAGTGTAGATTACGTTTCTAGGACATTGGAACTCGAGACGACCAAAAGGAGAAGTTTCGATCCAAAAAATAACAAAACAAAAAGAGGAAAGAGAAGGTTGAATCCAAAAGTGCACAAACGGGGAAGATGTGGACTATTCAGGCCGAGATTGAAGTCATCTGTCCAGTATATCCTGCTTTGATCCGAGGAACGACAAGACAAAACCAGCGCCCGCGACTAACAAGCATCAGGATCCAGGTCAGAGTCAGCAAAAGATCAAGACTCAAGATCAAGTCCTAGATAGGAATCTTGTAATTTAGCAGCTGATAGGTTTACTTAGTCTTTCGTTTTGTACTTGGGTGTAATAAGGACATCAACAACAGTAACAGCGGCAACCGCAGTGAAACCACAGTTACCCGGTAGTCCCAGCTACCAAAACCTCCAGAACTACACTGATCTGATTCCTTTATAGCCAAGGATATGTAGGCAACCTTTGAAGCAGGGTTCGGTCAGACTTTTCAAAAACGCTTCACAATGGAACATATGAATAAGTAAAAGTCGTTTCTTGATGCTCACTTTGTCTTTGCCCGAAAACTCTTAGTGTTTCCGAGCAAAGAGGGGCACCTGTGAGCATGTAATTTTTCACCTACTAAATACTCCTACAAAATTGGATAAAATAAATTAATTTTACAAATTTTGTTGAATTTTAGTGTTAATCGTGAATTGTTTTTGCATTGCATATTCATAATTTGTTTTTTTAAAATTTGCATAATTAGGCGCATCATTATTATCAAAAATTACGAATTTATTATTTACAATTAATTGAAGTAGGTAACAAACAAATGTCAATTATTTGATGTAATGTAGTTTTTAATGATTAAATAATTTTTTTCCTAACAAAATTGTGAAATTGATTCTTTAAATTACATGAGTATTAAATTTAATGGTGTTAAATTAAATCAACCAATTAATTTATAATTAAACAAAGGTAAATTAGTTACTACATCATTTTTAAGATTTAATCAAAATTAGTATCCATTAATCAAGTACTTGAATCAAACCAGGCTTGGGCCAAAACTACCCAGGCCCAATCCCCTCTCTACACACAAACTCTACCCAGGCCCAACCAATTAAACCCGGCCAGCCCTATCCGCGTCCAAATGACCCAGTTTCGTCTAAAAAAGCAAATCCCAACCGTTGATCAAGATAGATCGAACGACTGGGAACCCCTTTCACACCTACTATAAATATGTCCTAAAGCTACCCCATACCCCCTATCCTCTCAGACTCGAAGTCTAACACCCTCCCAAACACCCCCTGCCTGTCTCTCTCTTTCTCTCTAAGGCAGAAACCCTAGCCGCCCTAGGTTTCCGTCTCCTGGAACTCACCTACCGGTGGCGGACCCCCTCCAATCGACCCCAACTTTTGACCAGATGATCCTCACCCTTCCCTCGATCACCTCCCACTATTAATTTCCCCAAAAACCTATCCAAAATGGTCAAATTTCAGATCTAGGGGGTCTGAAACCCTAATTTTCCTATGCCGGCCGATTTGAAGACAACCAACAGCTCAGACCTTGATGAGTCAATTGCTTTTGACTAGAGCAATTGATTCATGAGTGCTTGACCCGTTTTCAAACCCCACCGAAATCTTGCCCAAGACCGGCAACCTTCATTTTCCGGCCAAATCCCTTTAACGGGTATCCACCACTCCCTTTCTATGTGTTCATGATTGATAGCATGAGTAGGCCGTAGTTTACTCACTGTCTTCCTTCATTACATCACTGTTATTTGATTCCGTTTACATGTTCATATTTTATTTTTCTTTTTTTTTAAAAAAAATCCCCAAATGTATTTAGCTTAAGACTCTTTATCGCTGTTTTGCGTGATTTAATAGTTTAGGTTTTGTATTTTTTCTACTTATCGTGTAACCAAGATTAGTATTAGGTTTTCGTTTTCTTTTCTTTGCTGATTTTCAGGCGCCTGTGTGTTTGTGGATTTTTTGTCAAGAAATGAACATGAACGAACTAATTAATTGAATCCCTGAACTTATATGCCTTTATTGTAGTAGTTGTCTGCTTGTGTATTGATTGAGGTTGTTGTTTGATTTTGTTGCCTACGTTATTAGTTGCAGTTAGATGATAATCTCCAATTAATCATAGGTTTAGTTTCAACTCTTAGGTTAGATTGGCATATTCAAATAACCTAAACAAACTAATTCCCCCTAGGCTCAAGTGAAACTTAAACAGATTTTAATACAAGTAAACTGACCAAGTCTAACAACTCAGTTAATTCTCATTAATCAACCAAAATCCTAAACAAGTTGAAATCAGTTAATAATTAGAAACTAATCAACTTATTAGGTTAAAATTCAGTTCTAAAACAATGTTTGGTCATGGTTTAACCTAGACTTATCAAGACTAATTTAGTTAGCAATAATTTCCTATAATCACTTGTTTAATAGGTTAACCTAGTCTAATAGTCTCTTAAGTAGTTAACTAAATCCTAAAAGTTGTCTAAGATAGTTAGTTCAGGATTAATTAACTAAAACAAATTAGTTAACCTAGACTTAGTAGTTAGTCAAGTTTCTTATTTTAGTAATTGATTTGGATTAACCAAGCCAAATCAGTTAGCTTAAGTTAGGGAATTAAGTTGATTGACTCACATTAATTAACAAGCTAAACCTAGTTAACTAATAGGAACTTAATCAATTAACCCTTAACTAGTTTGACTCAACCATAGTTAAGAATAACCTGTAGTCACCTAATGAACGTAACTAGGGTTTGGTAGCTAAAGTTAAATAATAACCCAAGTGAATTTAACCTTGATTACCCAATGGTAAATTCAGGGACTCTAAGGGGTACATTAGGTAACTCAGTTTAGTAAATCGGATTTTTAATGTTAATAGGGTCTTTTAATAGGTAGGAAGGTTCTAGAATGGGGGCAGCTGTCCCAAGGATAAGGTTGGCAGATGCCCTATGTACTATTTTTAGCCTTTTGGGTTTGGAATGTACTAAAGGATATACTATCCTTAGGAATCCTATAAATAGACCCTCTTTGTACTGATTATATACCCTTTGGACTCTCTCTGGAGCTGCTGAAAACACCTTAAAGAATACAGAGAAATCAGAGTATTTTCCATTCATAAACAAAAAATTCAAAAAAAAAGTATTAGTAGAAAAAGAAAGAAAAATCTGATTTCCCTTGGAATCAAGTTCATAAATACATGGTCTAGTTCTCAGCTTCTGTTTCCTTTTCCTTTAGACTTTAATTTTGGGAGTTTTAGGCATTCTTACTCAAGATTTCTAGATCAATTCTTGCTAGGCTACTTGGTTTTCTTTGGGTTGTTGTTTGCTGCTGCTGAACCCTCTTTCTTTTAGCTGATTATTGTTCATAATTGACCTTTATTTGGTCAAGTATCTTTGCTGTGGTTTTTCAAAAGAGGTATGTAACAGTGAACCTTAAATGAAGCTGTTATACTCAGAATTTGTCGTTAGTTTGATTATGACATGTTTGATTCTTGCTATGTTTTGAGATTATGTCAAGCTGAATCTTCCTCTTTGTTCTTGGTTTACAAATCTGGGGTAATATTGAGTTGATATGATGTTAAGGAATCTGAATATTTGTTGTGTATGTAAACCCTTAGAATTATTCTGTTTTTGATTTTTAGTTGGTTAAAATACATTGAGAATCATTGGATATCAGTTTTGTGTTAATCTATTAGTGGAATCATCTGCATTAGGATGTTGAATCTGACCTCTTCTATGGTCATATTTCTTCCATAAGATTTCAGAAATATGCTTTCAATTGAGTCTCTTTGGTCAATAAAGAGATTCAACAAGCAAGTCTCTAGATAGGTTAGTATTAGCACTAGGGTAGATGAATTTGACCCATCAATGGTCAAATTCACCCCATGATAGTGCACAAAAGTCGTATGAATGGATTAAATTCACCCTTTAAAGGGTATACAACATGTAGTTAAGAAGGGTTGTAGAGTAAGGAATATGAACCCTTGTATGGTCTGATTCATTCTCTAAAAAGGCCAAGAATAGTCAAAGTGTCCAAATGAATACTGGTTGAAGTACTATTATGGTTGTTAAAAATGTAAGGTTGCATCTCTGGGTTTGAATTAGACTCCCTCTTATAGTCCGATTCAATCCAAGAAAAAATGCATGAAACATATTGCCTTTCTTTCTGGTGAATTTGTGATTACTTGTCAAAAATCTAGTGGTTCATCTATGTGTGATTATAATAGTAGAGTTAGCTCTTAAAGGCTTCTGTGATTAATTCATATCCATGAAGTCATAATAGTCACTAGATAGTATCAAAAGGTATTGAATCTGACCCTCCCTCCCCCTTTTAATAGTCAAATTCACCCCCTTGGTAGTGCATAAACAGTAGCCTAGGGTGCTGGAAAACACCCTTTACGGATATGAAGTGGGTAATTAAAAGGCTCCTTAGAGAAAAGAATCTGAATCCCTCAATATGATCAGATTTATTCTCATAAAATACCTAAATGATCAAGTCAAGGAATAAGTATGGACTGATGGTCCAAAGTATGAAAAAATGACATTCTGGAGTTGAATTTGACTTTTTTTATGGTCATATTCACGCCAAGAGAGTGTATAAATGATTCTGCCCTTTAGTATAGTTAATCATAAGCATTATCAGGATTAAAGTTGACCTCCTCATAGTCTGTTTGGTTCTGATGGATGTATAACACCTAATTAATGGGGGTGTTTTACATATTACAAAGGAAGGCTCAAATGTATGGCCTTTAAGGCGTTCGAGTCAGTAAATCAGTTGAAATTTTCATTTAGTTTTCTTTTCTTCCGGAAAATGTATAGCAATAGTCAAGCTATAATTCCTCTGTATCTATTTTCAACATCATTGTAATGTAATTTAAATTGGACTGTATATTCATTTTTTAGCCCTTTAGTTTATAATGTTCATGCTGATCTCTAAGGCAATCCCTTGGAATTTCTAATCTAGTCCCAATATAAGAAGTAATACAGTGCTGTTAGATGTTTAATCAAAAGAAGAACTTGTATTTTCTTAAATCAACCTACATGAAACTTTGAATGAATATTTACTGGATTTTTTATAAGCATTCATTTCAAAAATCTGTCATTTTCAATACAAGTAGAAATTAGTAATATTATTTCCAGTTCATTTCATATCTCGAAAATGTCTTCTGAAAATCAACATGGGAACACTTTTAATACGTTCTAGGTTTTAGAAACACGGGATTATGTTATTATTAATAAATCTGCCTGTGTTTATGTTATTTAAGAAATTACAAAGTCCCAAGAAATAAAGTGATTCTAGCTTACAAATTCAAAGCAGAAAATCAATAGATAATGTGTTTTGTATGTTTGTGTATATATGATGTGTTTCTTAATGAACATATTTGATACCATTTAGCATATTAAAATGCAAAAACCTTTAAGATTTGATGGAGAACCGAATTCCCTAACTAGTAGTCCTCTTGCAAAAAATAGTCACAATTAGGATGGCCCAAGGTGTTACAAATGGGGCTAAATGAGGCCATAGCCCATAAAACACCGTCTTTAGACTAATGTACACCATATTCAGATGATATTATGGGTAAGATGACACTTTTGGTTCGAAACATGATAAAAAATCGATCGTTACCTAAACAAATTACCATAAACTACACTTGGGAGTGGCAACTCATGCCCCAACCCTCACTCCAAACAACTAATAAAACGCATATAGCAACCACAAGTGCATTTCAGGTGACGTGATTGCCATGTGTTCAAAAACAACAAGTGTACGTCATCGTAACTTGTCCAAGGTAAATCCATAAATGTCCTAATTGGTTTTAAAACTAAAATGCTCTTTCAAATAGAAAACATAAGGAATAATCAAACATCGCCTCAAATAGGCATTTTAAAACTGTCATGACCATAGTCTTGACTAAGTAATCTACACGCGGGTGCGACAACTCATGTCCCCGTCTTCAACTTCAAACTATAATAAAAATCACATTTTGTAATTATGGGTGCATTTCATGTGACGTAGTTATAATGTGTCCAAAAACAAATAAGTGCACGACATCGTGATTTATCTCAAGATAAATCCATAAATATTAAAAGCAGTTTAAAAAAATGGAAAAAAGTCTAAAAAGTACAATAGGTTTAAAATACGTAAATAATTAGATAATTAGGCGAAATAGTAATAGTTAAGTGACCGTGCTAGAACCATGGAATTCAAGAGTGCCTAACACCTTCTCCCGGGTTAACGTAATTCCTTATCCGGATTTCCAGTTCGCAGACAACTTAAAACAGAGTCAAAGTTTCCTCAATTGGGATTTTTTAAAATAAAACGGTGTTCTGGAACATCGTCAATAATCCGGGTGGCGACTTTGAAAACTAAAATAAATGCCAAACCTGAATAATTTCGCTTTAATTGGAAAAAACTCCTTTATTACCCTTCATTAATCCGGGGTGGAAAAAGGAGGTGTGAAAAATGCTTGGACCGAAGTTGAGGTAGCTCGGGCGAAAGCCGAGAAGAAGGTGGCCGTTTACTTGAAAGATGATGCCGATGCACGAGCTGAGTTGAGAGGAGCTTTCAACAGAGAGAAGAAGAGCAATGAGTATGCCCGATGCAAGTCCCGGAGGGAGACCCTCGAGGAGATACATGGTAGGGGCTTTGACCTCTTGGAAGAGATAAAGCAGGCCAAGGCAGACGAGATTGATGCCAAGTTTTTCGTTTCTTCTTGAGCCGATGCTGATTCTTGAGGGCCGTCATGGGAGTCGGTCCGAGGGACTTTGAAATAAGACCTTTGGGTTATAAATTGGCCCTGAGGCTCTTTTAAGATGGTGACTCGGGCTCTTACGCTTTTTTAGCCCTGAGGCGCTTTAGTTAACCGTGTCGGGCTTACTCTCCATGTCGGGTTTTGACTCGAGCTCAACCTCCCTCAGGTTTTCAAGTTGGCTCCGAGGCACTTTGTGTTGGTATGACATGTAGATGGCGACTCGGGCTCTTACGCCTACGATCGATACAACTAGCTAGCGACTCGGGCTCTTACGTGTAAGGTCGATACGACTAGCTGGCGACTTAGGCTCTTACGCTTTAGGTTGGTACAACCTTTAATGTAGCAGGCAACTTGGGCTCTTGAACTTTAGGTTGGCACAACCTTTATCCGGTTCTCTTCGAATATGTTTCGAAGTAAATGGAGGCCTGTGATTTTATGGCAACAGTTGGACGTGTCCGAGTTGCGTTAGTTTGGCCGGAGCCTTATGATGGTGGTCATTTGTGTTTGGTCGGAGCCTTCTAGTCCCTGAGTGAGATAGCCATGGCGTCTATATCGAGGGTATTAATTTTTGGTCTTACAAGTTCTATATATAGCCTTGACGTTTATACGGGGTTTATATTTTATGTTGGTACAACCTTTAGTGTAGGGGGCGACTTGAGCTCTTACACTTTAGGTTGGTCCAACCTTTCTTACGGTCTCATAGTTTTGACGTTGCCTCATGGAGGAGTTACGAGCTCGAAGTTCCCTACCCTGAGGTCTTATGGCTTCAAATTTGATAACCTGATGAGCCGACTGTTGGGGGCAGTCCCTGAGTCGGAATTAAATGTTTCCTCGAGGAGGGATTATGCTGTTGGTATTGACTTGTGGAGGGCTTGTGTGTTCGAAGTTACCTGCCCTGAGGTCTTACGGCTTCGAATTTTTGGCGACTCGACGGAGTGACTGTTGAGGACAGTTCCCGTGTGTTTGCTAAAGTTTTGGCCCTAGGGCCGTCTCTTGTAAAAACGACAAACTTTTTTGATGTGCAAAATGTTTTGACATAAGGTACTTCTCTGATTACTTAGTACAAGTATACACGTTTTTTCTATTGAGGGTTCGATTATTTTTTATGGACACGGTTCATTCGACCGTTTGGTCCGATACATAATTTTCCTGTCGAGACCCTCTTTGGTATATTTTAGTGATTTCCTGGAGGGATGCCCCTCAACATTCGAGGTTGATTAAAGAGAAGCCTTGAATGCTTGGTGAGTTCTCCGCAGGTCAAATATGGATGTTTCCTCGTTAGAAACCTCGCCGGTAAAGCCCTTTTGGGATAAAATCCGGTGTGAGGGAAAAAGAGTGCAACACATGATTTCAAACCTAAGGCCTTCAAGCTGGGGGTGCTTTGGATCCTTTCAATTGAACACCTTTACGTAGGTTAGCGTATACTGTGAAAGGAAAAAGGGATAGGGTTGTACCTTAGCTACGATGGCGCTCGAGCTTCGATATGCTTTGATTATCAGTTTCGAGGATGCAACACGGTCCCTTGTTTGTTCCTGCAAGGATGTAGTTTGTGATTGTTACTCGGCTGTTTGCTTGTTTTTTGGCTCCTGCGATGTATAAAGTGTTGGTGCCACATCGTGCACTGCAAACATTTCTCTTGCTGTGTGCTACTCTCCGTAAACTATTTTTACTCCATCCTTCGTAGGGAACTTCATCATTTGGTAAATGTTTCGCGCTACCTCCCTCATATTGTTGATCCATGGCCATCCAAGAAATGGGTTGTACCTCATGTCACCTTCGATGAGATGAAACTTAGTACACTGAATCATGCCGGATACGTTGACCGGGAGGACGATTTCTCCTTTTGCTGTTTCTCTTGCCATGTTGAATCCATTGAGGACTCGAGAGGCGGGTATGACCTGATCGAGCAGCCCGAGTTTCTCTACCACCCTTGACTGAATTATGTTGGCCGAGCTACCTTGATCCACGAGCACACGTTTAATTTGAAGTTTATTAAAAAGAAAAAATTACCAGTGCGTCATTGTGAGGTTGAGACAAGGTTTCGATGTCCTCTTCACTAAATGAAAGGGCGTCTTCAGGTGTGTAGCTCCGAGTTCGCTTTTCCCTAGTGATAGATACTTTCGTTTACTTAAAAATGGGTCCCTGAGAGACGTCGACCCCACCAATAATCACGTGGATGACATGTCGTGGTTCTTCCATTTCTTTTATCTTATTTTCCTCTCTTTCCCAAAATTGATTTTTAGCTCGGTCGCTGAGGAACTCTCGAAGATACCCATTGCTGATTAATCGGGCCACCTCTTCTCGAAGCTGTCTGCAATCTTCGGTCCTATGCCTGTGGGTGTCGTGGAATTCGCATATCAAGTTGGGGTTCCTTTGTGAAGGATCTAATAGCACGGGTCTTGGCCACCTGGAGACCCTGATCTTGCTAATTGGTGATATGATGTCTGAAACATCGATGTTGCAGTTGTACTCAAATAGTCGGGGTACCTCTATCGGCTCTGCATGCTTGTCGAATCCTGTTTTCCTCACGAGTCCCCGAGGATTCGGTCCTCGGTCCATCCTTTTGTTATTTCTAGGTATGTTACGCCTCAGGATGTTTCTCTGATATTCTACGTACGGTTGATAACTTTCTTTGTTTGGACTTGGCTCTTTTTTTGAGAACCTTGATTCCTTTGTTAAGACTCTGCTAGGATACACCGAGCCCGAGGGGGCTTCCAATTGGCCATCCTCGACCCTGATCTTCGACTGGTACATGTTGTTCACATCCGCCTAAACTACATCGGGGTACTCAATTAAATTCTGCTTTAGCTGTATCGAAGCTATCGAGCTTCGCTCATTTGAACCATGAGTGAAGGCTTGCACTGCCCAATCATCGGAGACTGGTGGTAATTTCATTCGCTCTAGTTGAAAGCGGGACACGAATTCCCTTAAAATTTCATTCTCCCTTTTCTTGATTTTGAAAACATCAGATTTTCTTGTATCGACTTTGATGGCTCCTGCATGTGCTTTTAAAAAGGAGTCCACCATCATGGAAAATGAATCTATCGAGTTTGGGGGCAGGTTATGGTACCACATCATGGCCCCTTTGGATAGTGTTTCTCCGAATTTTTTCAACAGAAGATATTCAATTCCTTCGTCCCTTAGGTTTTTCCCTTTCATGACACAAGTGTAAGCAGTGATGTGCTCATTAGGGTACAAAATTCCGCTCAATTTCGAGAGATCGGGCATTCTGAATTTCTTCGGGATGGGCATCAGAGCTGCATTTGACGGAATTGGCTTATGTACGGACTTCTTTGAATCTACACCCTTTATGATCGGCGGTGCCCCTGGGATTTGATCAACCCTCGAATTGTAGGTCTCCACTTTTTTGTCGTTAGCCTCTATCTTCTTCTCGCCAGATTCAATCTTTTTAGTGAGGTCTTCGAGCATTTTTATAATGGTGGGGTCGGTTGCTGACCCGTTATCGCTCGATCATTCTAGTGCCTGTTCGACTCGGGGAGCCATTTCTGGCGGTGCTGTGCTCTGGGTTCTCTGATGGCTTTGTAACTGAGCAATAGCCACTTGTTGTGCCAGCAACATTTCAAAAATAACCTGAAGGCTAACTTCCCTTTCCCTTTGAGTAGGTGCTCGTTGTGCTTCACGCTGGTCTCCTTCATGAACGCTTCCGCATGTATGAGAGTTCACATCGACATGTTGGGGGGTTGCGTGAACCTTCATCGATAGGAATTTGCACTGGTGCCCCGTCAGGACCGTTGTTTTCATGTGCGTTTACTGAGTTAGACATTTTCTGACCTGAAAGTGAAGATTCTTGGGAAAGAAAAAGTGTGAAGAATAACTTGTGTTTCTAGAAAACCAACACTAAAATAATCACTATTATTTTTAGCCCCACGGTGGGCGCCAAACTATTTACCGTGAAAATGGTAATTACAATTATATTTGATTATGCGATTCTAAAAATATGTGATCTATTTTAATATCATTTTTAGACAATATACGCTGATTATGAGGAGAGAAAAATGAAATAAGTGTGAAAAGAACCAGATTAGGCAAGCTAGGTGTCGAAGAGGCCAGTCTCGATGGTGGTCGGGCAGGCCTCGAGGTCGAGCTCGAGAAGCTTGATTGCAAGCTATCGGCAGTGGTGTACCAATGTTGAATGCCTTGAGGTTGGCCTATTTCTGATCAATAATAAGCAATAAATAGAAGATTACTCTAGAACACAACAAACGAGAATCAATAATTTAATGAGACAATTATTGAGAATGTTTTTGTTAGAGAGCAGGGAATGTTGTTTTTATTGTATTGAATATTATGTGTGTTACAAAGTGGCAAGGGTCCCCTTTATATAAGAAGGGGTATCCCAGCATAGTACATGTGTAATCATTACAAATAGATACAGTTGGTACTACTATTTAATGTAAAGAAAGATGGATGGCCAACCATTTAATGCGACGGTACGAGCGTGTACCATCTTGTGTACTTTGTCAGCTCTAACCATGTGCCCTCGTGGATTTCCCGCCTTCTCATGTTGAACCTTGGTTTGAACTGCCTCGAGGTTGAGGATCCTCAACATGCCCCTCGATGCCGAGCTCGGGCCTTCAACCCTTTATTTTTATCGAAGTGGACATGAAATTGGGATCTCTAATTGCTACTCCACTTACATATCTATCTAGGGGTAGAGGAAATGTGGGTAGAGGGTGTCCTAGAGGGTGAGTCCAGGCCCATTGTTATGCTTTTGCTGGTAACAATAAGGTTGTTGCATCATATGCTTTCATCACATGTATTGTTCCAGTCTTTCATATGGATGCATAAATTTTATTTAATATGGTTTCCACTTATTCGTAGGTGTCATCCTATTTTGCTTCTTATTTGGATATGTCTCGTGATTCTTTGAGCACTCGTGTTTATGTGCCTACGCCTTTGGTGGATTCTCTTGTTATAGACCGTGTCATGCTTGGTCACTATCGGGGGTCATAAGACTATGGTTGACCCTCTGTTTCTGAATATAGTGGGATTTGATGTGATTTTAGGCATGGAATGGTTGTCACCCTACCACACTATTCTTGACTATCACACTACAACCGTGACGTTGGCAATATTGGTGTTGCCGAGGTTGGAGTGGAGAGGTATATTGGTTCATGTTCCTAGTAGGGTGATGTATTTTCTGAAGGCATAACAGATGGTTGAGAAGGGGTGCTTGGCATATTTAGCCTTTGTGAGGGGTGTTAGTGATGATACTCCTACTGTTTAGTCAGTTCCAACAGTGAGAAAGTTTCTAGATATGTTTCTAGCAGACTTACTTGGCATGGCACCCGATATAGATATTGATTTTGGTATTGACTTGGTGTTAGGCACTCAACCCATCTTTATTCCAACATATTGCATAGCACCAGTGGAGTTGAAGAAATTAAATGAACAACTTCAGGAGTTTCATGATAACAGCTTCATCAGACCGAGTGTCTCATTGTGGCGTGCTCCAGTTTTATTTGCAAAGAAATAAAATGGCTCTATGAGGATGTTTATTGACTGTAAGGAGCTGAATAAGGTTACAGTCAAGAACAAGTACCCATTATCGCATATTGATGATTTGTTCTATTAGATTTGGGGTGATATGGTATTCTTGAAGATTGACTTGAGATCAGGGTATCATTAGTTGAAGATCCGAGCTTCTGATATTCTCAAGACGGCTTTCAGGACCCGTTATGGCCACTATGAGTTTTTGGTGATGTCTTTTGGTCTGACCAATTCCCCACAAACCTTTATGCACTTGATGAACACCATGTTCCGTCCATATATTGATTCATTCATCATGTTTATTGATGATATATTGGTGTATTCTCACATCCAGAATAATCATGAGCAGCACTTGAGGATCGTGCTCCAGATGTTGAGGGACAAGAAGCTATATGCTAAATTCTCCAAGTGTGAGTTTTGTCTTGGTTAGATGACATTATTTGGCCACATGGTGTCTAATGAAGGGATTAAGGTGGATCCGAAGAGGATTGAATCAATTCAGACGTGACCCAGACACCTTCTACCGTTAGTAAGATTCGGAGTTCCCTTTGGTTGGATGGATATTATCTCCATTTCGTGAATTGTTTTTGATCAATCGCAATTCCTTTAACTATATTTACTTAGAAGGGTGCTCAATTCATGTGGTCCGACGAGTGTGAGGAGAGATTTCAGAAGCTCAAGACCTCCTTTACTACAACTCCAATTCTGGTTTTGCCTTCAACATCTGGTTCTTATACAATTTATTGTGATGCTTCACGTATTTTCATTAGTTGTGCGTTGATGCAGGATGATAGAGTGATTTCTTATGCTTCGTGTCAATTGAAGCCACATGAGAAGAACTACCAGTGCACGATTTGAAATCGAAAGCCGTTGTTCACGCGCTTAAGAGTTTGCTTTTATTCTAGCTAGGGAGAGACCGTTAGATTTGGATGTTTAGGATTTGGCCAACAAGTTTGTGAGGTTGGATGTTTTGGAGCCTAGATAGGTTCCTACTTACGTGGTTTCACATATTCTTTGTTTGAGCCCATCAAGGTGCTTCAATATGATGATCCCTTCTTGCATGTCATTAAGGACACAGTGCAACATGTTGATGCTAAGGAGGTGACTATTGGTGAAGATTGGGTGTTGAGGCTTCAGGGATGAATTTGTGTGCGTAATGTTGATAGGTAACATGACCTGATTCATGAGGAGACCCATAGTTCACGGTATTCCACTCATCCGGGCACCGTGAAGATGTACCATGATTTTAAGCAACACTACTGGTGGAGAAAAATGAAAAAGATATTGTGGAGTATGTGGTTGTGTTTAAACTATCATCAGGTGAAGTACAAGCACCATAGACTGGGTGATTTACTTTTGAGGCTTGATATTCCGGAGTGGAAGTGGGAGTGTATCACTATGCATTTTGTAGTTGGACTTCCACAGGCCTCGAGGATAATCTAAGATGTGTGGGTCATTGTGGATAGACTGACCAAGTCTACACACTTCATTTTGGTTGTGACTAACTACTCTTAAAAGCAGCTACCTCGGATTTACATTCAGGAGATCCTTGGTCTTCATGGTATGCTGGTGTCCATTATCTCACATTGAGGCATGCGATTCACGTTGTTTTTTAGAGAGCCGTGCAATGTGAGTTGGGCACATAGGTCAAACAGAGCACGACATTTCATCCATAAGTGGATAGACAATCCGAGCGCCCTATTCAGATCTTGGAAGACATGCTACGTGCTTGATTTATTGATTTCACGGGCTCATGGGATCAGTTTCTACCACTAGCAGAGTTTACCTACAATAATAGCTATTAGTCGAGCATCCATATGGCTCCGTATGAGGCCCTAAATGGAAAAATATGTCGTTCTCCGGTTGTTTGGTTTGAGCATGAGGAGGCTAAGTTGTTGGACACTTTATTGGTTATAGATGCTTTGTATAAGGTGAAGTTGATTTAGGATCGACTACGTACAATGTAGTCAAGGCATAATAGTTTTGCTGATTGGAGGGCACGTGATGTGGCATTCATGGTGGATGAGAGGGTCCTACTCAAGGTTTCACCCGTGAAGGGTGTGATGAGGTTCGGGAAGAAGGGAAAGTTGAGCCCTCGATATATTGATCCTTTTGTTATTCTTGAGAGAGTGGGTAAGGTGGCCTACATACTTGCATTGCCACCCAACTTATCGGAAATTCACCTATTATTCCATGTTTCCATGCTTTGAAAGAATTAGAGTGATCAGTCATATGTGTTAGATTTTATCGCAGTGTATTGGACAAGGATTTGACCCATGGTGATGAGCTGGTGGATGATTTGGATAGGTATGTTCAAAAGTTGAGGTCGAAGAATATTGCATCAATGAATGTTCAGTAAAGGGGTCAATCGGTCGAGGCGGCGACTTGGGAGACCGAGCACGATATGCAGAGCCATTATCCTCATCTTTTTGGCACCTCAAGTACGTCTCTGTACTCGTTCAAGGACGAACATTTGTTGAAGAGGAAAAAATGTAACAACCCAACTGGCCATTTTGTGTATTTGAGCCATGTTTCACCTTTAAAAGCTTCGCGTAGGTGTATTTGTGGGTTTATCACTTTCAAGGATGGTTGGTTTTGTTTCAGGGAGGTATTTTATTGATTTGTATAGAATGGTTCTTAATTTTGGCAACTTAAGTTAGAAATAGTGACCAAGGTTTGACTTTTGTAAAAAAATACTGCAATGGTGCTTTGAGGTTCCAATAGGTTTGTATGGTGATTTTGGATTTAGGCGCATGCTCGAAATTGGATTCGAAGGTTCCTAGGAAGAATTGGCTTTTTTGTGAGGGTTAGGAATTTGAAGGTTTTGAAATTCCCTAAGTTTGACCATAGTTTGACTTTATGACTATCAGTTTAGATTTTGGTTTTGGGACTTAGAATGTCTATTTTGTAAATAGGAACTTATCTACAAAATTTTGTGTCATTCTAAGTTGGTTTGGTAGGAATCAGACGCTTGGTTGTGATTTTAATGATCCTCGAGTTCCATTGTGAATTCTATGTTATTTAGTTTTCGATTCGTAGTTTTTGATTTAATCTTAGTGTTTTGAGTTCGCGAGCGAGTTCGTATGATGTTTAAAGACTTGTGTGGAGGTTTAGTGTGGAGGCCTAGGAGCTCGGGTGAGTTTCCAGCGTGTTTTAGATTGGTTTGGACTTGGTTCAGGACTGCTGGTGTGGTGGTGTTGTGGTTATCGCAATTTCCAGCACTAGTTCGCAATTGCGAAGAAGGCAGGAGGGTGTCAAGTGTCGCAAATGCGATGACCTGATCACAATTGCAAAGATTGTTCATTTCCTCTGTTGGTCATTTTTGCGACCTGGTCAGACTTCGCAAATGTGATGTTTGAGTTGCATTTGCGAGATTTCCTGGGCTTATCAGGCAGCACAATTGCGATCCTTTTGTCACATTTGCAAATCTTGGGTCGTATTTGAGACTTCTACAGCTGAAAAAAATAGTGGGTTTTCAGGACTTAGTCTAATTTTATCACATTTTCAAGCCCTAGACTCAGTAGGAGGCCGTTTTATGAGGACATTTTCATACGAACCTATTGGACAAGTGATTTTGACTTAATTTTTATTATATAACATGATTATTTATGAATTTTAACATATAGACCATGAGAATTTAAGTGAAATTTTGAATTTTTTTGACTATGTTTTGAAAAATAGAAATGGGAGATTTGAGAGTCGAATTGGACTCGGATTTTAAAACCAAACACATATATGGACTCGTGGGGTTATGGGTAGTCGAGATCTACCCTTCGACTCGGGTTTTGACTAGAAGAGGTTCGGGTTGGTTTTTGTTGTGTTTTCGAGAATAATGTAAAGATCTTCACTTTATTAATCAAAACTGGTTTCTCTTGCAATGTTTGATTTTATTAAGTAGTTTTTGTTTGATTTGAGCCGAGAAGATGTGAATTTTAAAGGAAAATTATTTTTAGAGTATTGAATTAGTATAATTGAGGTAAATATTTCGCCTAACTCTTTCTGGGGTAAATTTCCTCTTAGGATTTTGTCTAATTACAATATTTGTGCTATGCGAAACAACATGTACATAAGATGGTGTGTGTGTGCACGGGTTTATGTGTGTTAATTGATTGGATTAGACCATAGGCTATTAATATGCATTGAATTGGAATTGTTTGTTATTTGAAGAACTCTTATTGTTGTTCGCTCCATGTACCCGTGTGTTATTATTGTGATTATTGTTCATATTATTGTTGAGCCGTGGGCTATGTATTATTGTTGCTTTGGTATTGCTTTGAAACGTGTGGTGAGTTTGATTGTTGTGTTGTGAATGAGATACGCTTGCGGCGAGATAAGGAGGCTTATGTGCATGAAACTATATAGGGGAAGTATTTTAAATGTGAAGCTCACACGACGTCATAAAGGGGATTTGTGATCATGTTTTGTGGAACATTAGGTTAATTCTTGTTGTTATTCTTGTGTTGGAACGAGTTGATAATCTGAGCATGCAATTTTTTCTCCTTAATTGATTTCACTTGTGTTTTTACATGTATTGGTTAATTTTCCGTGTTATCACATGCCTATTCTTTGTTTCTACTTATTTGGTTATGCTTTTCGTTGTTATTTTTATATTGATATTCTAGTCAGATTACTTGTTTAGTGAGTGTCTCAACTTCAACCTCGTCACTACTCTATCGAGGGTAGTCTTGATACTTACTGGGTACCGATTGTGGTGTACTCATACTATGATTCTTCACATTTTGTGTAGATCCAGGTACCTCTAAGTGTGATGGTCATTAGTGAGCTGATTCCGAGTTGCGGTGGAAACTTCAAGGTATACCTGCTATTCCACTCACAGGTCTCAGAGTCACCTTCTATTATTTTTCTTTAATATTGTTATTTATATTCCAAATCAATGTTTTATTTCGAGATTTCTAGTGTATTCCTAGTTGAGCTTATGAATCCGTACTGTCGATTTTTGGGATGCTTATATTTTGATCATTTCTCGTCTATGTTATGTCATTTGTCTTTTATTTAAATGCTAAGTTGTTTTACTTTGTTAATCTCGTCATGTGTTAGGCTTATCTAGTCTTAGAGACTAGGTGTCATCACGATCCTTAAGGTGGGATTTTGGGTCGTGACCGAATGCTACGAGAGTGTTATGGGATATGAATCTATCTACTTGCATATAATATAAAATATTTGTAAGATTAATATTATTATATATGTCACACCCGCTTTTTTTACCCTCTAATAAAGATAAACGTATTTTTAAGAGAAAAAAGTTTTTAAAATTGAAAGTGACAAAATATTATATTTCAAAGGAATGTTCGGATTCGCCACATGACATTTGACTTTGGTGTGCCAAATCACAATTTTAAAAATAATTCTATCCCTCAAAACACATATGACTCAAAAACTGGTTTGCACCTAAAATTTCAAGTGAGGGAGTTCATTTCTCTCGAGGAGAAGGCATTAAGCATTCCCTAAGTTCCATGAAAGACACGGTTGCATACTTGATTGTTTGCTTTAAAGAATACGCTTAATGAGGTTAAGAACACACCAAAGGGAAAATAAACACAAAAAGAGTTTGAAGCTTGTCCCCACCTAAGTAAAAGAAAATAAAAAGGAAAATAAAAGCACTAAAAGTCTCATGCTACACCTCCTCCATGTCGTCTGCCTTTGGCATGTACTTTAGGGCATTCCCGGGATAAAATATTTACAAGTTTCTCGGGGCATTTTCCGGATAAAATAATAAACTAAGGGACAACCTCTAACCTCAAATAAAACCTTAAGTCCTAATGATTTCCTACCAAGTATTGACGGACTAAGAATACTCCTAGCAACATAAACGAGTAATAAAAGTAATAAACATCCGGGAGACCAATTCATGTCAAGACTAATCTCCCTAGGCCCAAATCTATTTTTTTCATAAACAACCCCCACGACCCGCGTTCAATTTAGCTAATTAGTAAAAAAAACCCTACTATACTTGATCCAGTAAAATCTACAAGTAACCAATTAAATGAAACAAGCAATTAAAATTTACACATGTAAAACTGAACGGATCACAAAATCATGTCACCAGAATAAGCAATTAAAATGAAACCGAATAGAATGAGTAGAGAGTTGAAGAATTTGGACTTGAATTAAAGTAATAACTTCTTCAATGTTAATTAAAATCTCCAACAAGATGTACAACACATAATTCGTTCCAAATGTCAATGCAGCAATGATCTCCAATTGAAATATGATCGGAAAACAATAAACCACGACCTGAACCTCTGCTGGTATTACCTCGGGTGATCCCGAACGGAATCCAATTCATCAACCTCAAATGTCCTCAATACCCCACCATCAATACAACTCCGAAAAGGATTTCCCTGTTCCAAAACAAAGTCAATGGACCTTTTATTAACTAGTGGATCAGAACTCAATAGTTAGAAATTTGAATGAAGTTATTCGGAACAAAGTGGGAGTGGCTCCTGTGGAGGAAAAGATGTGAGGGGAAATAATAGGATGGTTTAGCCATGTTAAGAGGAAAAATACAGATGCCCTTGTCAGGAAGTGTGAGTGGTTGGCCTTGAGGGGTAATAGGAAGGGTGGAAGTAGGCCAAATAAGTATTGGGAGATGTGATTCGATGGGACATGGCACAACTTGAGCTAACCGAGGGCATGACATTGATAGGAGGGTGTGAAGCTTGAGAATTAGGGTAGAAGGTTAGTATGTAGCTGAGTGTTTCCCTTTGTCTTACTTTGTTCAATAGTACTAGTGTTAGTGTGGAATCGCTTTTACCCTTAGTTTGCTATTTCCACATTTCTTGTACTGTTAGTACTTTCCATCAGTATCCCCTTAGTTTGCTATCACTATATATCTTGCATTGTTATTACTTATTATCAATACTTCTTTCATCATCTACTTTGATATCTTGGATTTACTTTTCTAAATGCCTTGTAATTTTATTACTTTCTATCACTGCTTCTTCCATCTTTTCTTTAGCGTAGAGTCTTCCAGAAATAGTATCTCGGCCCTTCCAGGGTAGGGGTAAGAATGCGTACATCCTACATTGTCCAAACCCCACTTGTGGGAATACACTGGGATTTCTTTTTTTGTTATTGTTGTTGTTATTGATTTTTATGGTGGAGACGAATTTGTAGTGGAGCTTTTACATTGTCACGACCCAAATTCCATCATCAGGGTCGTGATGAAACCTATTCTCTAAAATTAGGTAAACCGATCACTTAACAAGATTTTAAATCAACAAACAGTGATAATAAGACGAAGTTTAATATAAAATCAAAAATAAAATCAATACAAGCCAAAGTGGCAATACTCAAAACAACTTCCTAGAATTAGGTAGGATGGAGTTACGAGCTATAACTAAATACATAAAAATACCTCAAAATACAATATTGTTCGGGTACAAAAATGACAATATAATAATAGGATATAACTCCAAGGGACTGCGATAGTCAATGCAGCTTTACCTTGAATCCTCGCGGTTAATATAAGTTATCACTTCCTACGTCTGCTTCCTGTAAGTATGATTACACCATGATTGGTACCCACTAAGTATCAAGACTAACCACAGTGAAGTAATGATTAAGTTCAAGTCTTGTGATACTCACTAGTAAAATAACTTGTGCAATATATCAAATACTGCAACCATAAATGTAGCAAAAGAGCAATAACAATAATCTCATCAGAGCAAGTGATAACAATTCAATGCAAGTAAAGCCTCAGGTTCAGCAACAAGTCGTCAACTAGAAATGCATACATATGGAACCTCGTGTCCACATTTTTTATCACAACAACAATAGCCACTTGTATCCCTCCTCCTTGACCAAATCACAATAGCCACCCGTATTATTCCACCCCGACAATAACACAATAGCCACCAATATCTCTTCGCCCTAACAATATCACAATAGCTGCCCGTATCGCTCCGCCCTGACAATATCACAGTAGCCACTCGTATTGCTCCACCCTGATAATATCACAATAGCCACCCATGTCGCTCTACCCTAAAAAAATTACAATCATAATTATACGGCAAAATAACCTCGTGCTAACACCCTAACAATTCGCTCAACATGTCTGCATGTGCCCCAATAACCACAAAACAATAATGCCAATGATCTATCTCATATATGAAACTAGTAAAATACAGATGGGTAACTAACAAATAAAGCATTACTATGGCTAAAACAAGTGTAATGATCATGTTCACATAGCCACCAAGTGATAGCATGTTTCAAATACTATACTTTCTCAAATTAAGGCATATTAATAGACTAAGGTCTAATCTGGTTATAAGCCGCATATAGCACTTGTTTATACGCTTTTCACCTCATATACACCTCGCTTGACTCCCGGAACCCGACAAAAGTGACAAATCCCAAACACTAATTCTGATGTGAGTCGAACTATACGAGTTTCATCCAAATTTGACTCCGAATCGTGGTTCAAATCTCTATTTTTCCTTTTCGAAAAATTTCTAAAACCACTAACTTTGCTCATGAATATTCATCAATCAAATGCAAAAATCATGGATGGAATCGTGATAATAATCAGATCCAAGTCAAGAACACTTACCCCATTTCAAGTCGTAAGAATTGTCTCAAAATTGCCCCAATCCGAGCTCCCCCTCAAAATATGATAAATAATCTCAGAGTCCATAAATAAGACTTAAAATATTTACGAGTGTTACCCTCCGCGAAATCAGACCAAGCCTCGCGTTCATGAAGGACAACCCACAACTGGCCCAAAATAACCCTTCGCAAACGCGATGCATAACCTCCACTGTCTTGTGCGGATGCCATCCTCCACATGCGAATGAAAAGGCCAAAAGCTTGGCAACCTCATCCTACCTTCCCTTTATGAGAATACGACGTCCAGGTCATGAACGCGAAAGCCATTTCCTACCATGCTCCGTAAACACGACTCCCATTACGAGCACATAGAGAAAAAGTGACAGCAACCAAAACACCCTCTGTATCGTGTTACTCATTCCGCGATCTCAATGAAGACACCAACACCAAAAAACCAGTAACTCCAAATTTGAGAAAAATGGTCTGAAACCCATCAGAAACACACTTGAGGCCCCCAGAACCCTATCAAAACACACCAACAAGTCCTAAAACATAACACGGATCTACTCGAGGCCCTAAATAACACAAAATAATATCAAAACTAAGAATCACACCTCAATTCAAGATTAATGAATTTTTGAATTCCAAACATACGCCGAACATGTCTAAACAACTTGAAATGACCCAGAATATTGCATACAAGTCCTAAATGACCAAAGGAGCCTATTTCAACTTTTGAAACCACAATCTGACCCCTATAACCTCAAAGTCAACTCCCGATCGAACCTATGAACTTCTAAACTTTAAAACTTTCAACTTTTACCAAAAAGAACCAAATCAATCTTGAAAGTTCCAAATACAAATCGGGACATACACCAAAGTCCAAAATCACCATAAGAACCTATTGGAATCATCCAAATATCATTCTGGGGTTGTTTACATAAAAGTCAAACTCTGGTCAACTCTTATAACTTATGCTTTCAAACCAGGGACTAAATGATCCATTTCAATCGAAAACCTTCCCAAATAAAAACCAATCAACCCCTCAAGTCACATAACCACAAATAAGTATAAGGAAAAGTATTAGATATGGTAACAACGCTCAAATACACAAATGACTGGCCATATCGTTATATTATTCCCCTATTAAACAAACATTCATCCTCGAAGACTTTAGAATCATACTTGGGATCTCAAAAAGATGAGGGTATATGCTTTTATCATGCTAGGTCTCCCAAGTGCCTCTTCGACCTGTTGACCTCTCCACAGAACCTCCACCGATGCAATATTTTTTTATCTCAGTTTGCGAACCTACCTATCCAAAATGGCCACTAACTCCTCATCATAAGTCAAATCCTTGTCCAACTACACCGAGATGAAATACAACACATGTGACATATCCTCATACTACTTCCGAAGCATGGAAACATGTGATACCGGATGAACCCCCGATATGTTGGGTGGCAAAGAAAGTTTGAAGCCACCTCATAAACTCTCTCTAACACCTTGAAATGACCAATATACTCAGGGCTTAACTTGACCTTCTTCTCGAACCTCATCACACCTTTCGTCGGAGAAATCTGAGTAGAACCCTCTCACCTATCTTGAATTCCACATCACGAATCTTCCTAATAACGTAACTCATTTGCCTGGACTATGTTGTACGAAGCCGCTCCTGAATCAATTTCACCTTCTCAAAAGCATAACGAACTAGATCAACGTTAAACAACCTAGCCTCTTTAAGCTGAAACCAACCAATGAGAGAACGACATCGCCTCCCAATTAAGACCTCATGAGGATCCATCTCGATACTTCACTGATAGTTATTGTTGTAGGCAAAATTTGTTAAAAATTGATCCTCCTGGACCTCAAAATCAATGATGCACGCTCGAAACATGTCCTCCAAGATTTGGATGGTACACTCGGACTCCACGTTTGTGTAAAGACCCAGAAAAATTCTTCACTAAATAAGATGCCTGCGTAGGTCCCCATGTTGTTATAACTGTAGAAATTCTTAAAAAACGGACCTCTTTGATGTAAAAAGTACCCCGGGACTTAAAAGATAAAATTTTCCAAAATATGCGAATCTGGAGGTCCACTATGCAATCGCAGATCAGGTATGCTGACCACATAGTGGTCGCATACCTTGGCAACATGTTTCTCTTTTTGGCTCAGCTGAAGGCCATTTATGCAACAGGAATGCGGACCGCATATCAGGAATGCGGACCGCATATCAAGAATGCGATCGCATTCCTGATCGTATTCCCTACATCGTGGCTTCTTATTTCTAAATTTTATACCCGACCCCCCGTCTTATAAAACACCTACCTCTTTCATTTTAACGTCTATCTGCCATCATGCCATTTGAGTCCATTGAAATTAATGAAAGAGTTGTCATATGAAGAGGTTCCGGTTGCTAATCTTGATAGGCAAGTTCGTAGGTTGAGAAACAAAGAGATTGCTTCGATCAGAGTGTTATGGCGGAGTCAACAAGTCGAAGAAGCCACGTGGGAAGCGGAAAATGAAATGAAAGAGAAATGTCCCCATTTGTTGGAATAAGTCTAGTAGTGGTCTTGAAAGTTTCCATCTCTAAGAAACTACACATTTGTGTCAAGTTTTGTGCAAGAACACCCACTACCCTAATTATCCTGCTATTGTAAAATTTTCAACTTTGTGCCACATTTGTAGATGTTGTGTATAGTTGGATCCGGTGAAAATGCTTGTAATAGTTGAATTATGTGAAAATTTGTGGTGTTAACCGAACTATGTGTAGCTTGTTGAAGTAATTGAATATATACAACTTGTTGAGATAATCGAATTACGTGTAAGCTAATGAAGTAACTGAAAACTGTGTGGAATTGGTTAAAAATGTGTTTCGAGGGCTCTCTGGCAGGTAGATAGGCCTAATTACAAAGGAAACTCTGGTGAAATTTTCAGAAAATATCGGAGTTAGTGAGAATTGGGGGATGGCAAGTCATGTTTTCATAGCCTAGTGATGCCCGACCCTCATTTGAGGACGAATGATTCTAAGTGGGGGGGTGGGGTGTAAAGACCCATAAAATTTCTTAACTAAATAAGATGCCCGGGTAGGTCCCCATGTTGTTATAATTTTAGAAATTACTAAAAATGGACCTATTTGAAGTAAACAGTATCCCGGGACTTAAAAGATAAAATTTTCCAGAATTGTGCGGACCTGCGGTCCACTATGCGATCGCAGATCAGGTATGCAGACCGCATAGTGGTCGCATACCTGGGCAGCCTGTTTCTCATTTTGGCTCAGCAGAAGGTCATTTATGCGACAGGAATGCGGACCGCATATCAGGAATGTGATCGTATTACTAACCGCATTCACTACTTCGGGGCTTCTAATTTCTAAATTTTATACCCGACCCCCAGTCTTATAAAAAACCTACCCCTTTCATTTTAACGTCTATCTGACTAAAATAGAGAGAAGGGAGAGTGAGTGTAGTGAGAGAAAACCATCTCCTCCACCAAATTGGTCCTCCATTTCTACTCAGGCCTGGAAATCTTCGAGTAGTCGTTGTCTTCTTCACCATAAGAGGTAAATTTCTCACCCAATTTTCCCTTAAATTCTCGGATTCTAGTTAAAACGGAACACACCTGGGTGGTTCTTGAATATGAAAGTCAAGACCTTGCATCCATGTGATTAACTTACCATGATCTAGCAAGGGAAGTAAGTTAGAGAAATTCTCACTAGGGAAAAGGGTTTAGTTAATCTAAGGGATCACATAGTGTTTGATAAAATGCCTAAATGAGTTCATGATTTCTAAATTCTAAGTCTAATCATGTCATCTTGTAAAATAGATTGAAGGCGTTAGCAGGTCCGGCAGTTTGAGAATAGGTATTAAAGGGAAATTCTGACTCGATGTATGTATGGTTAACTTTAATCTTTGTAGAGTCGCCTTGTTAGGGTCCGAGCACTCGATATGAATTCCTGGCTTGATTGTGTTTGAATCGATTGTCCTATTGTAATGAGATGACGAATCATGTTCTCTGAATGCCTTAGTTGATTTTCATGTCACCATGCTACTTGAGATTGTGAAATGTGATTCTTTGTGCTTACCCTGTCACGTGCAAGACTCGCTATATGCTTGAACCTATCGATATGAAAGAAAGTGATACTAAATGAATGAAAATGGTAATGAACTCAATTGTTTAATGTATCCAAGTGTTAAGGGCTGTGTAGTAAATGATGGGAAAGAAAAGTGAATTGATTTGACTGATCTAAATGGTTATGGCGTACCATACATGACTCACTGCTTGGTAGAGATTATTGTGCCTTTGATTTCACATGGCTCTTCGGTTGTTATGAATTTATACTCTTGATGATAGAAATCCTTGTGATTGAATTATTGATTGTTGTTTCTATTTAAACGATGTCAGGTGGGATCGGGTTGCCTGTCACAACAGAAGAAATAAAGGTGGAATATTGAGAAGTAATAAGGGTGTAATGTGATTGTACGGTGGGATCAGGTTGCGCGTTGCAGCAGATAAAATAAGGATGACATGATGAGAAGAAATAAGGGTGGAATATGTAAGGTGGGATCGGGTTGCGCGCCGCAACAGGAGAACGATTGAAACATGAAACTGTGAAAACCTCATTTGTGATTCTCTGTATCTCTGTGCAATAATTATTTGGTTTCTTTTGATTGCGCCCTATCTGTGCACTGTTTGATTTTACTTAGAGTAAAGTTTGTCATACATAGTAGTACTATTCTATGGTACTAACGTCCTTTCTGCCGGGGGCGCTACATCTTTTATATAGATGTAGGTGGTTCTATAGCAGGTAGCTTAGTCTGCCAATAGTGGTGCCTTCCACTTATCTCCTCAGCAGTTCTGGTGAGCCCCACTTCCTTTCGGGGCCGTTTGTAGTCTATTATATCTTCTTTTGTATATTTTGTTCCTTTAAGGTATAGACGGGGCCTTGTTGCCGGCAAATCTATATACTCTTCTCCGTATCTTTAGAGGTTCCGCAGACACTGTGTGGGTTGTATATATTCTGGGTAGTAGTTGTAATTATTTGAAATTGTGGTCCTATGATGGAAATGTTGTGTTTAGTTGGAATAATTTTTTGGACTATCAAATGACTGAAGCTTTAAAAGAGGAAAATGGAAATTATGTTGTAAATTCATACCTTGATTCAATTTTATGTCATTTATCAATTTGTATATTGTGTACACGGGGTAACTCGTTGGGTAGGAAAGGCAATCCAGGTCCTCTTGATCGGAATCATCCGGTTAGGCGCCGGTCTCGTCCCTCGGTTTTGGGGCGTGACAGTCTGTCTGCGGGATGATACAACGTACTCAATTCGGCCTGTGTTCCCAAATCTCGTGTATTGCCCTCCAAAAATATGATGTCAATTGAGTGCTGTGATCTGAGATAATAGGCACGGGCACACCATGTGGGCGAAAAATTTCTCTATGATAATAATTCCCTAAGATAAATCCGAGCCAGCAGCTCTGGAGTATAGGTAGTTATGAATGGAATTAAGTGTGCTGGCTTGGTCAGTCTGCCAATAATGACCCACACAGCCTCAAATCTCCTCAAGGTGCGTGGCATCCCAACCACAAATTCCCAAGTGATATGCTCCCACTTCCACTTTAGTATATATAACCTCTAAATTAAACCATCAAGTCTCTGATGCTCATGCTTAACCTGCTGAAAATTCAAACACAGTCCAACATACTCAACAAAGTCTTTCGTCATTCTTCGCCACCAAAATTGCTACTTCAAATTATGGTAAATCTTTGTGGCACCTGGATGAATAACATACCACGAACTATGGGCCTTCTTAAGAATCATCTCCGTAACCCAACCACATTAGGCACACAAATCCATCCTTGAATCCACAACAAACCATCATCACCAATAGTCACCTCCTTAACATCACCGTGTTGCACTGTGTCCCTAAGGACAAGCAAGTGGGGGTATCCATACTAAAACACCTTGATGCGCTTAAACAAAGATGACCGGTATAGATCACAATCAAGAACATTGCTAGGCTCCAAAATATCCAAACTCACAAACCAGTTAGCCAAAGCCTGAACATCCAAATCGACAAGTCTCTCCCCAACTGGAATAAAAGAAAGACTCCCCTTACTCTTCACCTTCGTACTCAAGGCATCAACCACTACAATGGCCGTCTCGGGATGATAAAGAATGTTGATATCATAGTCTTTCAATAACTCCAACCACCCTCGTTACCTTAAGGTCAAATCCCTTTGTTTTAATAGGTGTTGAGGATTATCGTGATCCATATACACGTCATAAGTCACATCATAAATATGATGCCTCCAAATCTTGAGCACGTGTACAATTGCTGCTGACTCCAAATCATGCACTAGGTAGTTCTTCTCATGGGAATTCAACATACATGAAGCATAATCAATCACCCTACCATCCTACATTAACATACACCCAATGCCAACCCGTGAAGTATCATCGTAGACTGTATGTGAACTCGATCTCGATGGCAAAACAAAAATTAAAGCTGTATTCAAGGAAGTCATGAGCTTCTGAAAGGTCTCCTCACACTCTTCAGACCACTTGAATGGGGCACCCTTCTAAGTCAACCTGGTCAATGAAGCTGCAATAGACGAGAAACCCTTTATGAAGAGGTGATAGGCAATATTAGATAACTCCTGATCTTAGTAGGGTGGAAGGTTTAGGCCAACTCTAAACTGCCTCAATTTTCTTCGGATCCACCTTAATCCCCTCATTGTACACCACGCCACAAAAGAATGCCACCGAGCCTAACCAAAACTCGCAGTTGAAGAATTTACCATATAGCTTCTTCTCCCTCAAAGTTTGGATCCTCAAGTTTAACTCAAGTTCCTCCTGACTGCGAGAGTACACCAATATATCATCAGTGATCATAATAAAGAAGGAATCTAGATAAGGAAAAAACATGTTGTTCATCACTTGCATGAGAATGCTAGGGCATTAGTTAGCCCAAAAGACAACATCAAGATTTCCTAAGGCACGTAATGGGTCCTGAAAGCCTTAGGAATATCTGAAGCCATGATCTTCAACTGATGGTATGCCGATCTCAAGTCAATCTTTGAGAGTATCCTAGCACCTTGAAGCTGATAAAATAATTCATCAATACACGGTAGTGGATACTTGTTCTTGATAGTAAACTTTTTCAATTTCCTGCAATCAATACATCTTCACGGAACCATTTTTTCTTTTTGAAAATAGAATCAGAGAACCCCAAGGTGAAACACTCGGCCTGATGAAACCTTATCTAGAAATTCATGTAACTTTTTCTTCAATACCTTCAACTATGCTAGAGCCATGTGATACAGTGGAATAGATATGGGTTGAGTTCCTGGTGCCAAATCAATATCAAAATAAATATCCCTATCGGGTGGCATGCCCAGTATAGCTGCAGGGAAAACATCTGAAAACTCTCTTACCATAGGGACTGAATCAACTGTGGGTGTATCATCACTTACATCTCTAGAAAAAGCTAAGCACTCCAAGCACCCCTTCTCAACTATCAATTGATTCTTTAGAAAAAACACCATCATACTTGGAGTATGACCCAAGGAACCTCTCAAGTCCAACCTTGGTAACCTCGACATATCAAATGTCATAGTATTAGCATTATAATTAATAATAATGTGGTACGGAGGTAACCAATTCATTCCCAAAATCATATCAAAATCCAGCATATTAAGCAACAAAAGATCAACCCTAGCATCGTAGACCCTAATAGTTACAAAATTAGAGCGATAGACATTGTCCACCATAATAGAATCCCCAATGGGTGTAGACACATAAATACGAGTATTTAAAGAATCACGAGACATATCTAAATATGAAGCAAAATAAGATAACATAAATGAACAAGTAGAACTCAGATCAAATAAAATGAATTAATCTCTATGGCAGACCGACACAATACCTATAATGACTACATCTGATGCAACTACCTCAATCCTACTAGGGAAAGCATAAAAATAGGATTGGCCTCCCCCTCTAGGATGTCCTCTACCCATCTGCCTTCCACCTCTCACTGGATGTGTAGGTGTAGTATCAACTGAAGCGAGAACTATATCCTGATTACCAAACTGAGGTCAACGTCTCCGAATTCTGAGACAATCTCTCATAACGCGCATAGTACCATCACACCTAAAACAACCGCTCTGTAGGAGTGGCTACTTGGACCGAGTCTACGCTAGATGATGGGAATAACCATTGTAGGAACCCCCTATATAGGGTGCACTTAAAGATGGTTTCCCGATATAAGATACTTGGGTCCCTATCTAACTGGAGCACTACGAGTAACCTGAAGTTGCAGACAGAACTGGCCGACTGATATAGCCTCTACCATGATGGGTCAGAACCAAAGAGTAAAAGCCACAAAATCCTCCAGAATCTAGAGGCTTCTTAGCCTTCTTATCACCCAACTTCATCCCACAGATATGCTCCAACCTTCTAGCAATCTCCACAACCTGATGGAATGTAGTCTCCGTCTCCAACGCTCGTGCCATCCCAAAATTGAGGTTATAGACGAATACCTCAATAAGCCTACAAACTCTCTCTCTATAGAAATGGAAACCAAGGAAGGTGCATGACGAGATAACCCTATAAACCTCATTGCATACTCACAAAATCATACCTCCCTAGCACAACTGCCCAAACTCACTGCTCAACTCTTCCCAACGGGTCCGTGGAATAAACTGTCTCAAGAAAAGAACAGAGAACTGGGACCTTCTAAGTGGTGTTGTGCTAAATTTCCTTTTCACCTCATAAGTCTACCACCATCCATATTTCGATACCGTTAGATGAAAAGTAGTAAGGTCTACCCTGCTCGAATCCACTGAATCCATAGTACACAGAATACGGTGACACTAATCTAAGAATCCATGTGCGTCCTCAGAAGCCCCTCCATAGTTTCGTACGTGAGAGTACGTCGTAAGTCAATTGATGTAAGCTATGAAAAGAGATCATCTTTGAAAGTACATAAAGTAAGTTAATCATGTTAACTTGGAGGTTATAAATATTTAAGTTCATGGACTGCAAGTACCAAGGGGGTTGGAAGGCTTAGAAGCTAAACCAATTGAAGAAAACAAGCTTCGTCGAAAGTTGACAAGTTGGGAATGTTATAACATGTACTTTTGGGGTGAGACTAAGGTGATTAACATTATAAGGAGATTATTTTATGAGTTATTTTAGTTTTATGATAGTCGTGTGTTATTTTTTGAAGTCAAGCGAGTTGTGGAACAAAAGTTGGAAAAGGTCATCACAAGTTACATTCATAAATTTTCTAAATATTAGGTCAAATGTATCTGTTCCTTCATACAAATATACTTAGAATTATGGGATGATCCACATATCAAATTGAAGATATACGGGTCTAGTTTTAACACATTAAACCATTTTTCAATACGACATCGTAGTAGAGATATATGTGCAATTTCGCCAGACTGCGCAAACTGCATATGTGACAAGTAGGTGTGTCACTAAAGCTTTATGAGCAATTTATTTAGTGGTTATATGAGGTCTTTTTGGGACATATTATATACCAAATTCAAGATATTGGAATTTAGTATATATCTCTCTTAACCATTCATTCATATGGAATTCGGATAAAAAGGTATAAGCGTCGAAAGATGATATATATAGGTTTTTAAATCGTCCTTCTCTTCATTTTTCATAGAACACGACTAGAGAACCCCCAAAAACGTGCCAAGCTAACACCTCTTTGATTTTTCAAAAGTTGATATATATAGGTTTTTAAATCGTCTTTCTCTTCATTTTTCATAGAACACAACTAGAGAACCCCCAAAAACTTACCCTTAATCTATCTACAGGGGTTCCAAAGAAGATTAGCATCTCGGGTCAAAAATCAAGAAGTGATAACATTAGAACGATCCCTACAACGTAAGTATCGCTATATCACCTCTCTTTTTCTTTGTAGTTTGTGTTTTGGAAGGTAATTCATAGTTATTAAACGCCTAATTTCTGTAGTTATGCTTTTAAGTGTCAAGTAAGATTGATAAATTCATTTTTAATAGTTAGAACTCACCGGATGATGATCGGAAGACGTGAATTTGATTTATTTCACTTTTAGTGGGTTGTTTTGTAGTCCGCTCGTGTTGGCCTCTTGTGATGATGTTTTATGGAGTTTTAGAGGATAAAAGGTTTGGATAAAACCCATATAATTACTTAATGGTGGTCTGGTCATTCGTCATTACATTTTTTAGGTTGTTTGACACTACTTTCGTTGTCGTTTTATGCATGAATTGATTATGGTGTATGGGCTATTTTGTGGTATATTGTGATGGAGATAAGTTTCGAAAATGATGCATACATGTTGTTATTGTTTTTTTTGTTATATGGTATTGGAAGAGGTTCTTTTTACAGGGGAGATTCTTCCAAAATTTACGTAAACGACCTACTAGTTTAAGTTGCAAACTTAACCTTTACTCGGCACTGATTTTGAATTTCCTTATGATGTGGTAGCTTGAGTTGAGTTGTTTGAAGAATTGCTCGGGAACTATTAAAGACTCAACGGAGTTAAGTTATGTTAAGTCTAAACCTTTCCTTCATTTTGGAGTGATCATATAACGACATGTGTTTGATAACAAGAAATAAAGAGAAGTTCGTATTCCTGAATTTATGTACATTATCCTCGTCTCACAAGCTATAGTATTCTCCCTTATCGGAACTTTATATTCAATTAAATATTGTATTATTTAAGTCGGTAGATCGAATAGTTTATATATATAGAGTATTACATTATTTTCACCACCACCGAGCTACAATCGGTGGGCAGGCCCCTATTGGGCAACCTCAGATTTGATGGTAAGTTATATACTGAGCCTAGTGTGGCTGAGCGCCTATGAGCGAGCCCAGAATGGATGGGATACAAAGCCTAGTATGGTCTAGCGCCTATGAGTGAGACTAATACAGGAGAGTAGTTACACAAATCGAGCATTATAGGTCCGGGCAACTATTTTACTTACTATATTGAGAGAGATGAGTCAGTATCAACAGGTAAGCATATCTTCAATTATATTTAACTCCCAGGTACTTTCACTTATTATATTATTAGTTAAGTTTCAGCTTTCGGTTATTCTATTGCCTTACATACTCGGTAGATTATTTTGTACTGACGTCCTTTTTGCTGGGGATGCTACATTTCATGCATGTAGGTCCTGGTAGACAACTGGATAGACCTTCCGAGTACACAAAGTCAAACAACAGCTTGGTTAGTAAGCTCCACTTCCTCGGAGTTACCAGGTCTATACCTTGGAGCCCACTTTATGTATACAGGTTTGATAGGTATGTCGATGCCCTACCCCGACCATGATAAAGTTCAATTATCCCTAGAGGCTTGTAAACGAGTCCTGATTATTTTTCAATATTAGTATTATGGATTTACCAAACCTATGTAGATGTTAGTTTGGTATTGCTCGTTGTAGATGTTATTTTTAGATGATTCAAAATATGGCCTCATAGGCCTAAGTTGAGGGTTTCCCTCCGGAGTTTCACAGTTATAGAGTTGTATGCTCGAGCTGAGTATGGAATCGGGTGTGGGCCACGCCTCTTCAGGTTTGGGGCGTGAACAACTTGGTATCAGAGCAGTTCTAGCCTAACGAGTCTACAAGTCGTGTCTGGTAGAGTCTTGTTCATGGGCGTGTTGTGCATCACACTTATAAGCAAGAGGCTACATGGCATTTAGGATTGTCACTCTTTCTTTTTACTCTAGATCGTGTGATAGAGATCAATTGTTAGATTCAAACTCCTAAACTTTATTTTATTATAATACAACAATACCTACATCAAAAAATTCAGTTGGTAAGAGATTAAATGTAGCTATAGAAAAGTTGATTCAGAAGAACTCGATTTTGCATCATGCTTACGATGACTAAATATGAGGTCTTTAGTAGATCATGTGTGTACTATGACGTGTAAGCTTCTTGATAAGGAAACCTAAGGCATGAATATCTATATGCCTATATGGCAAAAGCAATAAGAGAATCAGAAGGTAGACACAACTTTCAACAAGTAAAAGAAGCAAGGTGAAGAAGGCTATGTGGTACCTAGTTAGTGAAGATTATTAATATTTACAATTCAGGCAGAGAAATATAAGCATTTTGAGTTACTTTCCATAGTAACAAAGACATATACAATTGGCAGCACCCATATCATTTATGCCCTATGGGATCTAACATTTATTATTTAAGAGAAAGATGGGACATCAGGATACAATTGGGGTTAGAGTACCCATAATGGTGGATGGACTGTTATCACTAGCTATATTTTTTGAAGGATAGTGCAAACATGGTAATAGATCTCCTTGTGTGACACCCAGATGGTGCACTCTATAATAGAATAGTCAGATATGAATAGTAGAATGTTCAAAAATTTCAGAAGGAACACAGTGGAGTCCTAGAAGGGATAAATATTTATCTTAGTATGGCTCCCGTCCCTAGTCAAGAGAAAATGTTAGATGACCCGAAGAGCAGTAGATGGAGCAAGAGGAGCTAAAAGTGAAAGAATGTTTTCTTGAAGTTTATCGAATAATGTAATAGACATAGATATTAGCAGGAGAATAAGAAGAGAGTAAATGAAATATTATGAGTAAGGTGTGATAAATTGGAGATAACGGTAATTCAAAATATGACAGGATGATAGAGTCAATAGTCAAGTGAAGGAAAATACAACAGGTGACAGGCCTTGAGACCATAGAGAGTATAAGCCATAAAGTCATATGCTTATTTCGAGAAACGATTTGGTGACTACAACATGATTACTAGAAGGCAAAGTTAGACATCTAGTGTAACAGAAATTAGTATGGGCTAGTAAACAAGAAAATCAAACATGATTTAGGGACCGAAGGATTTTATAATAGTCGACATTGTGAGAATTTTAGAGATCACGTTCTGGCAATAAGGGACTAAGGTCATTCAGGAAGACGATTCCCTAAAGAAATCACTATGAACAGAGTTAAGCTTAAGGGACTAAGTGTGATAGTTACACTAGGTGTCACCTTCATGCATAAAAAATTTAGTTATCCATGGTACATAGGGGTTACCGCAAGGCGAGTATGAGTTAGTAAAGATGCCAAAAGACTCCAAAGATGGAGAGGTAACTATGGAATGGTAAAGGAAGAATGTGGTAAACAGGCAAAATGGATGAGATTACATTTATTCAGATCCAACAGATACGTTGTGACTCCAGAACATTATGCAAACACGACATCGAAGAGAGGCAGTAAGGGTTCCCACACCAGATGTTATTGATAAATAAGTGCGAATGAACATTTGATACATTAGGAATCAATGAAAAAGTTAAGATAAAATACATAACCCAAGAGAGGTTATACTGAATATAAACATGAGCATGGACTGACGAGTAGTAAGTAGTTGATCCAGGAAGAGCTTAGTTATGGCTAGACAAGAGGTATGAGATAAATCAATAGATCATGCAAGATAAACATAGTAAAACCAGCATAGGAAATTCAATCTCGCAGATACAATATTGTAATCCTTAAGAAATATTTAGATAGGAGCTAGAGTAGTCAAAGGTACACTATAAGTGTTACGAAAATAAAAGACAGTGCCACTAGGGAGACAATCAAAATTTTAGTTCAAAAGTAAGCCTACGAGCAAAAGGGCATAGAGATAAGTAACTAAGGATAATTATTGGTGAGTAAGTACATCAGAAATTTTGTAGGGTTATAAAGTGGTATGCTCAGGCCGAATATGGCACCAGGTGCTGGCCACGCCTCTTCAGGTTTGGGGCGTGACAAAATTGGGGAGGATGGAACTTCTATAATCTCTCAAGATCCTCTGTCTATCTGCTGACATAATTGGCCCTACCTTCGGCTGAACTACAACTACTGGATGTACCGACACGACACTCGATGTCTGATACCCATGAGCTAGTTGCTCTGCTGTACACGCGACATGCGTTTGAGCTCTTCCCCTAGCCTGTAAAGTAGCTGATGCAACCGGAATCAACCATGCCTGGGTAAACTCCCGAACATACTCATGAAGTGTGCCAAGGTCTCCTAGAGCCCCAACGTAGCAATAGGCTGTTCACGGGTACGCTTAGCGTGCTCAGTCTCCTGATCTTCAACTGGAGTTTCTGGAGGATCCACAACTGCTGCTTTAGAAGATGCTCAAGTTGTAGCACGTGCCCCTTCTCATCCTCTACCTCAAACCAGGCATCCTGAAGCTATATTAAGGGGTGTTGGTGTATGATCAACTGATCTGGTAGAGTATTCCCTCACCATATATGAGAGAATAGAAGAGTAAAGGTGTAACACCCCAGAAAATTTTGAAGTACTTAAGCGCTAGTAAGAAAGTTGATATGTGCTAATTATATTATTTTCTGTGTAGACGAGGACTATTAATATAATGGATATGATAATAAGTGTATGAGGCATATTATAAGTGATGTGGGGTCTAAGGAGATCCCTAAGTCCAAGTCAAGTTGGAAATTACATGATAGGCTAAAAGTTCAAAATAAGTACCCACAAGACCAAATTTTGGATGAGCATATCTACGTATATATGTATATATACATATATATATGTATATATATGTATATATATGTATATATATATATATATATATATATATATATATATATATATATATGTTCCTAACACTTCAAACTGTTTGTCATTTGGACACTCCTACAAAAAGTTATGACCAAATTATCAAAGGCTGGCAGAATGTGATTCTGCGGCAAATTCTGCAACTGCATAATCATTCTGCGGCCAATTCTTCAACCACATAATCATTCTGCGGACCGCAAAATGGTGGCAGAATTGACCAGTGCAGCCCAGTTCTAGGCATCAATTTTTTGGTCCATTGTGCGACCCGCATACCCATTCTGCAGTCCATTCTATGACCGCAGACCTGAGTTCGGAGGGTTTATTTTCCAATTTTCGTAATCCGACCCCATTTTGATAAATAACCTTCGAGGCTTATTTTGGGGTGATTTTAAGAGGATTGTAGAGAGAGGTAAGAACATTTTAGAGAGAGAACGAGGAAACCTAACATTGTAATCATCCAATCTTGCACCAATATTCAAGAATCAAGGAAGCCAATTACAAGATCTTCATCTAAGAGGTAAGGTTCCATACCCTAGTCTTTAATTTTGAGTTTGAGGTAAATGATGGGTGATCGGGAGTATGATTCTTGTGTGTAAGAGTATTATTTATACATGCTTTTACTAATAAGATGTTTGGGAGGATTGTTGAGCTTAAATAAGTAAGGGTTGAGTTGTTGTGTGAAGGTAATCTTGTAGAAGAACCTTATAGTTAAATTTGCACTCATAGTATTTGATAAAATGCTCAAATGAACTGAAACCATGAATATCTTCCTAATTTGTGTTCAATTTTGTTATGTCTCAAAATAGATTGGGATTTCTAGAATTTTTAGAATGTTGTAGTAATTTAAGGAAAGCTTAAAGCGAGGTATGTACAACACGTAAGGCATGCTAGTGGGTCCTAGACTACCCGGACATGGCGTAATAGTAGCTACGCACGGACTCCCCTCACCTCGTGTGTACGTAGCCCCCGAAGATAATAGCACGTACTTAGTTGATTCACATAGGGGGACAATTCCCCCTCACAAAGTTAGAAATGAGACTTACCTCGCTCCGATATTCCATAACCGGCTTCCAAGCCCTTCCGACGACTCCAACAGACGCACAACGCCCCAAAACTATCCAAATAACGGCAACCAATGAAAATATACTCTAATATTTGCAACAATTCAAAATTATATAATTTCCCAACCCCACTTAGTGAAATGACCAAAATTCCCTCGGGCTCACGTGCCCGGAATCCAAAATTTCTCGAAGATAAACTCTACCCATAACTTTACTAGTTCAATTATACCATTTACTCTAAATTCCATGCTCAAATTTGTGGCTAAAAATCCAAATTACCATTCTAGGTTTTCTTCAATATTTTCCAAAATTTTCCACAATTTTCATGTATAAGTCCATGCAATAACCTTGTATTTAACTTAGAAACATGAATGAATTACTTACCTTGTGATCCCTGACGAAAACCCTCTCTTGAAGCTCCTCCAAAATCGTCCACACCAAGTGAATAATGAAGAAACGGCCAACAATTCTCGATTTTAAAACATTCTGCCCAGGCCATTTTTCGCACCTGTGATCCAACACTCGCACCTGCGATTCCGCAGGTGCGACCAAACCTCCGCACCTGCGGCTTTCCTCAGCTCAAGCCAACTTCGCACCTGCGCCACACAGCCCGCATCTGCGACTTTGCAGGTGCGAAAATATCATCGCACCTGCGCTCCCAGCCGGACCATCACTTCTTCGCATCTGCGTACCATAGCTGCACTTGTGGCTTTGCACCTACGGCCAAAGCCTCGCAGGTGCGGTCACACCAGATGACAGCAAATTCCAGCCTTCTTCAAACTCTGAACTTGATCCGTTAACCCTCGAAATCCACCCGAGACCCCCGGGACCCCGTCCAATTATACCAACCTGTTCCAAAACATAATGCGGACTTTCTCGAGGCCTCAAATCACATCAAACAACATCGAAACCACGAATCGCACCCAAATCCCAACTTTATGAACTTAGAAATTTCCAACTTCTACATCTGATGTCGAAACCTATCAAATCATGTCCGATTGACCTCAAATTTTTCACACAAGTCTTATTCGACGTTACGAACCTGCTCCAACTTCTGGAATCGCATTCCGACCTTGATATCAAAATTTCCACTTCCGGTCGGATTTCTCAAAAACCATCAAATTTCTATCTTTAGCCAAATGACTTCAAAATGACCTACGGACATCCAAATTCACTTCCGATAGGGCTTCTAAATCAAATCACCATATAAAGATATTCCCAGATTCGAAATCCCAAACAGACATCAAAATCACTAAAAATGCTAACTTCAACAATATACGCCGAAATGCTCCCGGGTTATCCAAAACCCGATCTGGACATACGCCCAAGTCTAAAATCATCATACGAACCTGCTGGAACCTTCCAATCCTGATTCAGAGGTTGGTTACTCAAAATTCCAAACTTAGTTAGTTTCTCCAACTTAAGGCTTCTAAAATGAGAATTTTATTGCCAAACCAACTCTAAACTTTCCGAAATTCAACTTCGACCCCACCTACAAGTCATAAGACCTGAAAAGGAGCTGCTCACAACTCGAAACCGTTGAACGACGCACTGGAGCTCAAAATGACTGGTCGGGTTGTTACAATTTTTGCGTGGCCTTCTTCAACCAATCACCTCATGAGCTGCAAGACATCCCCCGAATTGAGTTTATTGTCTTCGACGATGTCCCTAAGTTTACGAGGGCATCAACCTCGCTATTCTTATCGCGAGGAACATATTGCAAAGTCCATTCCTTGAATCGGTGTAACACTACTTGTAGCTTATCCAGGTGTCTTTACATTCATTCTTTTCGAACATCAAAGGTTCCGTTAACCTGATTCCCCACGAGGAGGGACTCGTATTTGGCTTCGATCACCTCCGCTCCCTAGCCTTTGGCTAGTTCAAGACTGCAATCACTGCCTCAAATTCAGGCTCGTTGTTAGTAAATTTTACAGTTCTATATTTTAGATTGTCTAACCACTTTACCTGTGGGTGGTTTTAGCACGATACCGAGTCCAGACCCCTTTGCATTTGAAGCACCATCCGTAATGAGGGTCAAGATTCCCGAGGACGTACCCAAGTTTACTAATAGTTCTCTTTCAACCTCGGGCAGTAGGGCCAGCGTGAAGTCAACCAAGATTTAAGACTTAATGGCTATTCGGGGTCGATATTCGATGTCATACCAGCTGATTTCTACGGCCTATTTGGCCAACCGTCCCGAAAGCTCGGGCTTATGCAAAATATTTCAAAGTGGATAAGTTGTTACAACACATATAGGGTTACATTGAAAGTATGCTTTTAGTTTCCTAGAGGCGCTTATCAAAGCGAGCGCCAATTTTTCTAGGCGGGGATACCTAGTTTCGCCTCACCTAAGATTCGACTAAGATCATGGATAGGGAATTGCGTACCTCATTCTTCTCGGACTAGGACTCCACTTATCTTTATCTATGATACTGCAAAATACAAGTAAAGTTGTTCGTTTGCCCTCGGCGCGTAAAGCAGCGACTGGCTCGATAAGTACTGTTTAAGCTCCTCCAAGGATTGTTGGCATTCCAGAATCCATGTGAAGTTATTCTTCGTTTTTAGAAACAAGAAGAATCGATGACTCTTATCGAAGGACCTCGAGATCAATCACCCTAGGGCGAGTATGCGCCAGGTTAACCTTTACACGACCTTTACGTTGTCCTCTACTATGATGTCATGGATAGATTTGATCTTGTCGGGGTTGATTCCGATTCCTCAGTTGGATACAATGAAACCGAGAAATTTACCCGACCCGACCCCGTATGCGTATTTTTCTGGGTTCAGCTTCATGTTGTATTTCCTTAGTATACTAAAAGTTTCCTGCAAATACTTCTGTAACGACCCGGCCGGTCGTTCCAAGAGTTTAGCCCCGTTTCCCCCATTCCTGCTTCATTTTATGTGGTTCAACTTCATATATGTGTATTGGGTTGGTTGGTTCGGCTTCAAAGTGGTCATGGTGAGAATTGAGGCAATTAGTCACTCAAGGTAGCCTAATAGTTGAGAAAGTCAACTAAGAGTTGACTTACTGGTGAACGACCTCAGAATGCAGAGTTTATGGCTCGGATAGCTTCGTTAGTTGATTTGGGACTTAGGAGTGTGTTCAGAATATTTTTGTGATGTTCGGTGTAGAATTAGGCTTGACTTGGCGAAAGTTAGTTTTTGGCGATTTCCGGTCGGCAGCGGAAAATAGGCTATCGACATCGTAGTGGAATTCCAGAAGTTGGAACAAGTTCGTAATGTCATTTTGGATATGTCTGCAAAATTTCAGGTCAATCGGAGGTGTTTTGGTTGGTTGCGGCGTAGTTCGCGAAATTTGGAAGATTCAAAGTTCATAGGCTTGAATTGGATGCGATTTTGGTGTTGTTGCATTTATTTTGGTGTTTCGAAGGCTCGACTAAGTTTGAATTATGTTATGGGATATGTTGGTATGTTTGGTTGAGGTTCTGAGGGCCTCGGGTGTGTTTTGGGTGATTAACAGACCAATTCTTTGCTTGAAAACTGGGTAGATTTGTTGCTGGTGTGAGCTTCTGGTTTCCTTCTATGCGATCGTGGAGGATGTTTGCGATCACGTAGAGTAAAATTGTGGGCAGGCATTTTGTTCTATGCGATCGCGTGGTTAGGATTGCGATCGCATAGGTTGGGCAGGATAAGCAGTGCGATCGCGTAGGGTATTTTGAGGCGCGTGTATGGGGTGGAGAATTGTTCTATGCGATCCCGTGTATTGGTTTGCGATCGCATTGTTTGGTTGGTTTGTGCGTCACGATCGCGTGCCAATGTTTGCGATCGTAGTGAAGGAAATTTTATAGCTGGGGAGAATGTTTAAAAGGCCTGTTGTGCAAAATTGGCTCATATTTCCTCCACTGTTGACAAGTTGGGAGCACTTTTGAGAGGGAATTGAAAGTAATCAGTTGGAGGGAAGGTTTCTAACTTCATAACTCATTTATATGTCGATTTCTAAGTAATTAAACCATAGAATTCATTTGAAATAAACCCAAATTGGGGAAGAAGGGTGCATGGGAAATTAATTTTTCTTTTGAGGATTTGAGTGGGCAATTTTGATCCGATTTTAGTGTTCTTGGTATGTACGGTCTCCTGGGAGGATAAGGGTTCTAATGATGAAAAATTTATCGAGATTCTTGTGTAATTTGATAGTTTTCTATTGAGTTGAGTTCCTTTGATATATATTGATGATGTTAAACTGGTTTTGGCTAAATTCGGAGCAATCGGGAGCCACTTTGAGGGGCAAGAGTATTGTGGACAAGTGTTGTGGCTCGGTAGAGGTAAGTAACGGTTATAAATCCTGTCACGAGGGTATGGAACCCCAGAGTACATATTTTCTCACTGATTTTTAGAAAGGTGCACATGTCGGATGACGAGTATGTGGTGCGTACTGATTTTCGGATTGGACTTGGTCCTCTCTGCGACAACTAATGAGTTGCATATTTACTCAAAACCTTATGTTAAATTATGTTCTAAAGATTTGTGAAATATTTGGGCTATAACCCGTGTTTGGGGCCTCGTGCTGATCTGTTTAGAACCCTTGGGGGATTTTTACTGTTATTTTCCTCACTATTTGTTGACGATTTCACTCAGCATCATTGTACATACTGTTTTTCGAAACTCAGCCTGATTTACACTATATGAGCATTAAAATGATTTTCTTGGTCGAGTACCTTATTTTACTGATTCGCCCGAGGGGCTTTTGAGTGGTTCTACCGAGTATGGCCGAGGGCCAAGAGTGATGGTGAGTTGCTGAGTGATATTAGCGCTTGGGCTGAAGGAGCCCCTCCGGAGTCTGTACACACCCCTAGTGAGCGCACCGAGTTCCGAGTGACGTGTGATTGGGAGGCTGAGTGACGATTGATTTGGAGGCATGAGTGATTGTGAGGTGCTGAGTGAATGTGAGGCAAGCCCGTTGGGATAATTATGACACACGTTTTGCCCGAGGGGCTACTGATGATTTTACTACATTCATTTTCATTAAATCTTTCGGTTTGGAGTTGTTAAAACTATGCATTTTTTAAATCTAAAGTTGATTTTAAGGCATGATGATTTCACATATCTATGTTATACTATTGGAAAGAAACGTTGTGTATCTTGTGATTTGATGATGTTGATTTTATGTGTTTCTTGCTGCTCAGACCTGATTTATTTTCATTACTACTGAGTTGGCGTACTCACATTACTCCCTGCACCTAGTGTGCAGATTCAGGTGTTAGGGCAGGGTGAGTTGTCTATCTATTCCAGGGATTCTCATAGGTTTGCAAGGTAGCTGCATGCGTCCGCTGTCCTGCTCCCTCTCCTGCTTAATATTATAGAATTTATTTTTTTCGAGTTATATATTTTATATAGATGCTCGTGACCAGTGACTCCGGGCTCTCGGGGGTTTTATTTAATGTTCAGTATAAATTTAACTGTTTTATAAATGTTTAAAGGAACCTTTATGGGAAATCAGTATAGTAAAGATGTAAAAGGGAAGCTTATTATGATTTGAGTTTGGGGTTTGGCTGGCCTAGCTCCATGATTGGCGCCATCACGACTGGCCTGGATTTGGGGTCGTGACAGTTTGGTATCAGAGCGCTATTATACATACGACTCGCCGGTCATGAGCAGGTCTAGTAGAGTCTTGCGGACCGGTATGTAAACGTCTGTAATTATCCTCGAGAGGCTGCGGAACCCTTAGCAAAATCTCACATTTTTAAAATTCTTGTCGTGCGAATCCATTGTATTCAGCCAAGAGCGTAACTCTTGATTTCCTTCTATGTATTCGAGCCCTCATGAGTGTGCCTGGTATCAGTTATGCGTCGACGACTTGTGGCTTCCATGGATGAGATATGATTTTGGCATGTTGGTAATGGGCCAGTCTGCAGGACTTGAGGCCGTATTCATTATGTGGTTTGATTTCTGAGATTTTCGTTGTGTGGGCACATGTAATTGGGGACTTGTATGTCCATTTGTGTTCATATTGGTAAGAATTGGTGACTAGATGCCTATGTGGTGGGTGTGAATTGATGGTTAGATGTGTTCAGACTGTGAAATGTGTCGAAAGGGTTGGCTGGAAATGTCGTATGATTTATTGAGTGTTTGATTTCTGTCTCGATTTGGTATATGGCCTTGAGTTGTGAGTATGGTGGAAGACCTCTCATGTTGTGTAGTTGTAGAGTGAAGCGGATTTCTCTATTGGGTTATGAGTCCCTGGTGATGTCTTTGAGTTGATCATTTACCCTAGTAACGTTCATGTAATTGATTAACGGTGTATTCCAGCCATATTAGCACTCGTTGTTATTGTATTCGTTGATGGAGTCCTGGCATATTCACGTAGCCGGGAGTAGCATACTCAATATCTAAGGATGGAATTCTAAGGATTCAGGGAGGAAAGGCTCTATGCCAATTCTCCGGTTGTGACTTTTGGCTCGGTTCAGTAGCATTCTTGGGACACGCGGTGTCCAGTGAGGGTATCCATGTGGTCATACATGTGTGGGTAGAGATTCCAGAAGCTCAAGATTTCAGTTACCACCACTGCAGTGTTAGTTCTGCCATCAGCTTCAGGTTTTTACCGTGTATCATGGTGCCTCGAGGGTAGGCGTTGGTTGTGTTCAGATGCATGAAAGTGTGTTGATTGTGTGATAGTTCTGGTCTTCAGAGGTGTATGGAGAGATATAAGTTGAGGCTAAGAGGGCAGGGGTATATCCTGTGGGTTGTCCTAGGGTGTGTGGTCCCTATGTAGTTCTGTAATAAGTTCTCTTTTACCAGTACAAGATATATGTTGTAATTGGAGTTTAGATCGCTTGTGGAAGTTGGCATGACTATTGCGATGGTGGATGCGTGGTTGACAATTGATTTGAGTGTTAGATGGTTTGGGTCATATAAGCTTATAGAGGATTTAGTTGAATCGCACCACAGCATGGTGGCAGTGATAATGTGTGGGCATAGTCTTGTTTGTCTTGATCCATGGCTTTGAGCCAAGTGGGGGACTTCGTTATTTAAGTTGATTACATGATTATGTGTGGTATTGGTTTCAGTTCGAGGTATATTGGTAAATCAGTTATGACCTGCAGGTATGGGATCTGGGAATGTCATGAGTAAGGGAAATTTCTTCGATATAGGTGGTAGTGTACTTGTTTGGGTATTTGGGTTCTATTGAATGATTTAGTGGAAATTGAAAAAAGTGTAGTGTGCACAGTGTAAGAATTTGTTTGTGGCTTCAAGTGAGTGGATTTCCTAGTATGTCAATGTGCAAATGGGTCAGATCGATTCTGTCTAATTGGTCAGTGTGATTGAGATTTATGTTAGAGGATGTCATGACTTGTGGTACTTCTACATCATCGCGGGTTCTACATATCCGTATCAGGAAGGTGAAGGTAGTGGCTTTAGATTCACAGGAGGTCTCTTCAGGGTAAGTATTTCGAATGTGGTACTTTTGGGGATGTTTGAGAGAGTATTAAGCGGCTTATGAGCCTTAGACGGTATGGTTTTATGCTTGGGTCGCGTGTGGTGAGTCGGTGATGAGAATTGTGGTATTACGGTAAGGAGAAGTATCAATTTGAAGGTAAGTCAGAAGGAACTTGGGTAAAAAGGGCAACTTAGTGTCATGTTATCAGGGTAGTCGTGACGGATGAAAAGAGGTCATTGGACCTAGGTGAACATTTCCAGAATTTTGTACAGCATAGTTGGAAGGATAAATGTCGGGAGTCGGCTTAGAAATCTACTATAATTCCTGTTTGGGAAGGGGGAGTTTCATGTCTGACTGATCGGACGAATGGTTGTTACTTCTACGTGCTTCTTTCATCATCGATTGTATATGGAAGTGTTCGAGCGAGGCATTTCTTGATAAGAGGTTATGTACCGGTACTTGATTGTTCTGAGCATTTATTGTGACTAAGAGTTATCGCTATAAGTGTTTGAGTCGCGCGGTGTATTATGTGATTTAATCTGGGGTACGTATACGGCTTGATTCAGCATGTTCAGACTTGTTCAGTTCATAGTTATGGGAATTTTGATCTTGTATATCATTTCAGAAGTGGGAATTTAGCTCTAAGGTTTATGGGCCAGGATTTGGATTTCAAAATTTCAACGGTATTGTGCTTTTGGTCGTATATGAGATAGGGTGACGTGGGATCACCCCCGAGTATGTGCATGGTAAGCTACATAACAATTTGATGGTGTTGAAGAAAAAAACTCTCCGCACGTTCGAGGACGAACGTATGTTTAAGTGGGGGAGGATGTAACAACCCGACCGGTCGTTCCGAGAGTTTAGCCCCATTTCCTCCGTTCCTGCTTCATTTTATGTGGTTCAGCTTCATTTATGTGTATTGGGTCGGTTGGTTCGGGTTCAAAGTGGTCATGGCGAGAATTGAGGCAATTAGTCTCTCAAGGTAACCTAATAGTTGATAAAGTCAACTGAGAGTTGACTTATTGGTGAAGGACCTCAGAGTGCGGATTTTATGGCTCGGATAGCTTTGTTAGGCTATTTGGGACTTAGGAGTGTGTTCGGAATATTTTTGTGATGTCCGGTGTAGAATTAGGCTTGAATTGGCGAAAGTTAGTTTTTGGTGATTTTCGGTCGGCAGTGGAAAATAGGTTATCGAGGTCGGAATGAAATCACGGAAGTTGGAACAGGTTCATAATGTCATTTTGCATATGTCTGCAAAATTTCAGGTCAATCGGAGGTGTTTTGGTTGGTTTCGGCGTAGTTGGCGAAATTTGGAAGATTCAAAGTTCATAGGCTTGGATTTGATGCGATTTTGGTGTTTTTGCGTTGTATTTGGTATTTTGAAGGCTCGACTAAGTTTGAATGATGTTATGGGATATGTTGGTTTTTTTGGTTGAGGTCCCGAAATTAGCAAAACCCGACCCCTGGGCAAACGTCTCGGAACTCTATAAAAATCACATCACAAGAATCCCCATCCTTTCCCGTGTCTATACATGTAAAATGCATCGATGTACAACCACAAATGACCCCTCAATTCCTAAATTGTAAGTCTTAAATTCCCAAGCCCTAAACCCCCAATTTATACCATTAAATTCCACTAATTCCATGCTTAAACCTTCAAATATCAACATAGAATCGAGTTAATGTCCAAAAAACATACCTCCACGGAAATCCCTTGAAATCCCTCTTCAGTTTGCTCCCAAAAGCCTCAGCCCGTGTGAAAATATGATGAAAATGCCTAAAATTCGCGAAGGCAACTGTTTATATGCTATGCCCAGGGGTTCTGCACCTGCGGTCCAGCTTCCGCATCTGCAGCCCCCGCACTAGTGACCAAAGTTCCGCATCTGCGGACTTCACTTAAAGTCCTCCTTCCGCACATGCGATGCAACCGCCGCACCTACGGGCTCGCAGGTGCGACTCACCTTCTGCACCTGCGATGCCACCCCAGCCAGCCAGCCTCTGCACCTGTGATGACCAAAGCGCACCTGCGATGACCAAAGCACACCTGCGATGGCTGCACTTGCGACATCAATTCTGCAGGTGCGGAACACCAGAACAGCAACACAGTGTGGAATTTCCAACTTTCAAACTCTCCGACGGCATACAAAATTAACCCGAGCCCCTCTGGGCCCCAGCAAAAAATACAAATACCTTATATTACATCACCGGAACTTAGTCGAACCATCGGAACACTCAAAATATAATCAAACCACCAATTTAATCCATGATTCAAGCCTAAGGATTTCTAACTTCCGAGATTCGCCAACGATGCCGAAACTAACCAAAACACATCTGAATGACCTGAAAATTTGCACACACCTCCAAAATGACACTAAGAACTTGTCCCAACTCCCAGAATTCCATTCTGACCCTTCCAAAATGCTCAATCATTAGCTAGTGCCCCGTCACCGGGGCGTCACCATTATCCTTAGTAAGGAGGTCGTTTTGGGGCCAGTTTTGGCGGTAGGGGGTTCTATCAGCTAGGCTGTTCAGCTGGGAGATTCCAGCAGTATTAGAGGGGCCCATGCCCCAAGTGCGAGAGGTTTCATACCGGGCCCTGTTATCTGGATCGGCCAGTATGCTATGATTGTGGGGTGAGGGGTCATATTCACAGAGACTGCCCTTCATCCAGCTAGGGTGCAGGATGGGGTGCCATCTAGCCATCTAGTTCTTCAGCTACTATATCTTCAGCACGCCCACCAGCTCGAGGCCCTTCGGCACCAGCAGGGCATGGTGCAGCCAGGGGTGGTGCCCGAGGTCGGGGAGGACCTGGTTGGTTCTATGCTTTGAGTGGTCGCCAGAGTGCGGAGGCTTCTCCAAATGTTGTCACAGGTATTATGACTATTCAAACACAAAATGTTTATGCTCTTATTGATCCCGGGTCTTCTTTGTCATATGCTACTCCCTTTATTGCTTCAAATTTTGGGGTAGAACCCAAGCAACTTCACGAGTCGTTCTCTATGTCGACTCCGGTTGGTGATTCTATTACGGTCGTGCTAGTCTATAGGAATTGTGTTGTCACGGTGTGTGGTCGGGAAACCACAGACGATCTTATTCAGCTAGGAATGGTAGATTTTGATGTGATTATGGGGATGGATTGGCTCTACTTGTGCTTTGCTAAACTCGACTGCGAGCCATAATTATGAGGCTCGAGTTTCCTCAGGAACCAGTTATTGAATGGAAGGGGAATGATGTTGTGCCAAGAGGCAGGTTTATTTCCTACCTTAAGGCCTCGATGATTATCAAAAAGGGGTGTATCTACCACTTGGTCTGGGTTGCAGACACCACTTCAGAGGTGCCTTCTCCCGAATTCGTGCCTGTTGTGAATGAGTTTCTTAAGGTTTTTCCTGATGAGTTTCCTAGGATTCCACCTGATAGAGAGATTGATTTCGGGATTGATGTATTTCAAGATATGCAACCAATATCTATTCCACCCTACTGAATGGCGCCAGAAGGATTGAGAGAGTTAAAAGAGCAATTGAATCATCTATTAGAAAAGGGTTTCATTAGGCCTAGTGCGACGCCTTGGGGTGCACCTGTTCTACTTGTCAGAAAGAAGGATGGATCGCTTCGGATTGTATTGATTATCGGTAGCTGAACAAGGTCACCATCAATAATAAATACCCAATGCCTCGGATAGATGATTTATTCGATTAATTGCAAGGTGCTAGGTTCTTCTCAAAGATTGATTTAAGGTACGGGTATCACTAGTTAAAGATCAGAGAGCAAGATATTCCTAAGACCGCCTTTAGGACTCGTTATGGGCACTTCAAATTCTTGGTAATGTATTTTGGGCTAGCCAACGCCCCAAAAACTTTTATGGATCTTATGAATCGGGTTTTCAAACCGTTTCTCGACTCCTTTGTGATTGTCTTCATTGACGATATCATGTTTTTATTCGCGAATCAGGAAGATCATGTTAATCACCTTAGGGAAGTTCTACAGACTCTTCATCAGCACCAATTGTATGCAAAGTTTTCAAAATGTGAGTTTTGGCTAGAATCAGTAACCTTTTTGGGCCATGTTGTTTCCATGGAAGGGATTCAGGTTGATCCCCAAAAAATTGCAGCGGTAAAGGATTGGCCTAGACCAATGACCCCAATAGAGATTCGCAGTTTCTTGGGTTTGGTTGGATATTATTGGAGGTTCATGGAGGGATTCTATACCCTCTCCTCCCCACTGATTAAGCTGACGCAGAAGGCGGTTAAGTTCCAGTGGTCCGATGCTTGTGAAAAGAGTTTCCAGGAATTGAGATTGAAATTGACTTCGGCACCAGTGTTTACCTTGCTAGAAGGTTCAGAGGGATTTTAGTTTATTGTGATGCTTCAAAGGTTTGTTTGGGGTGTGTGTTGATGAAATATGGTAAAGTTATAGTGTATGCTTCAAGGCATCTCAAGAATCACGAGATGAATTATCCGACGCATGATTTAGAGCTCGTGGCGATTGTGTTTGCATTGAAAATCTGGCGGCATTATCTTTATGGGGTCCATGTGGACGTGTTCACAGACCACAAGAGTCTCCAACATTTATTGAAGAAGAAGGATTTGAACTTAAGGACTATGATATGAACATTTTGTACCATCCAGGGAAGGCGAATGTGGTAGCCAACGCTCTTAGTCGGAAATCCATGGGTAGCTTGGAATGTTTGGAAGCCAGTCAGAGGCTTATGGCTCGGGAAGTTTATCAGTTGGCTAGTCTGGGGGTATGTCTTTCAACCTCAGAAGAAGGGAACGTCGTGGTGCGAAATGGAGCAGGATCTTCGCTTGTAGCATATGTCAAGGGAAAGTAATTCAAGGATCCGGCTTTGGCACAATTGAGGGAAGAAATTTCGAATCACAAGACTTCAAGATTCTCACTCGGCAATGATGATGGTGTCCTGCGGTGTCAAAAGAGGTTATGTGTTCCAGATCTGGATGATCTCTGGGAAAGGGTAATGGCAGAGGCTCATAATTCCAGGTATTCCGTACACCCAGGTTCTACAAAAATGTATCACGATCTCAAGGAAATATATTGGTGGAATGGTATGAAGAGGGGTGTGGAGGACTTTGTGGCTAAGTGTTCAAATTTTCAGCATGTGAAGGCCGAGCATCAGAGGGTCGGTGGATTGACGAAGCTTATAGAAATACCGATGTGGAAATGGGAGATGATAAATATGGACTTTGTGGTAGGGTTACCCCGCACTCAATGAAAGTTTGACTCTATTTTGGTAATAGTGGATCGACTCACGAAATCAGCTCACTTCTTGCCAGTCAACTCCACCAGTACTGCAGAAAAGTACACTCAGCTATATATCAAAGAAATAGTCAGGCTGCATGGCACCCTAGTATCTATTATCTCGGATCGAGGGGCCCAGTTCACAGCTAACTTTTGGAGCAAATTTCTGCAAGGTTTGGGTACTCAAGTAAATCTCAGCACAACATTCCATCCACAAACTGATGAGCCGGCAGAACGGACCATTCAGACGCTTAAAGACTTGTTACAGGCTTGTGTATTAGATTTCAAAGGTAGCTGGGATGATCAATTGCCGCTTATAGAATTTTCTTATAATAATAGTTTCCATGATAGTATTCAGATGGTCCATTTAAGGCATTGTACGGAAGGAGATGTAGGTCTCCGATCAGATGGTTTGAGATTGGTGAGGCAGAATTGTTAGGACCAGACATTATGCAACAAGCTATGGAAAAAATTAGAGTCATTCAGGAGAGGATTGGGTATTCTTGAAGGTGTCATCAGAAATCCTATGCGGACATTCATCGTAGAGATTTGGAATTCCAAATAGATGATTGGGTATTCTTGAAGGTGTCTCCCATGAAGGCAGTAATGCGGTTTGGGAAGAAAGGGAAATTTAGCCCAAAGGCATGTCGGGGCATATAGGATTGCTCAAAGGATAGGACATGTGGCTTATAGGCTGGAATTACCCCCTGAGATGTCAGTAGTACACCTGGTGTTCCATGTGTCTATGTTGAAGAAAGTGGTTGGAGATCCATCAGCCACTGTGCCAGTTGAGACTATTGAGGCTAATGAATAATTATCGTATGAAGAGGTTCCGGTTGCTATTCTTGATAGGCAAGTCGGTAGATCGAGGAACAAAGAAATTACTTCAGTTAAAGTATTGTGGCGAAGTCAGCAAGTTGAGGAAGCCACATGGGAAGCGGAAAATGAAATGAAAGAAAAACATCCCCATTTGTTTGAATAAGTCTAGTAGTGATCGTGCGAACCGTCAACTATAAGAAATTATATGTTTTGTTGAGTTTTGTGCAAAAGCACCCCATTTCCCCCTAATTGCTCTACTATTATAACTTCTCAAGTTGTGCCATAATTCTGTTTGTTGTTACTATTTGAGTACTGTGCAACCCTTGGAGTAAATGAGGTTATGTGAAACTCATATGATAGTTAAATGATTAATTGAAGTGTAGATTGGTAATGATTAATTGAAGTGTATATGGCATGTTGAAGTAATTGAATTATACGGGACTTGTCGAGGTGGCCAAGTTATGTGCAAGGCCATGAAATAACTAGTTATGTGTGGAATTGGTTAAGAACGTGTCTTTCGGGGGCTCTATGACAGGTAGATAGGCCTATTTATAGAGGAAACTCTGGCGAAGTTTTCAGAAAGTATCGGAGTTAGTAGAAATTGGGGGTTGGGATATTGTGTTTTCAAATCCAAATGATTTCCCGTTCCTCATTCAAGGACGAATAATTTTTAAGTGGGGGAGGATGTAATGACCCGTAAATTCCTATGTCAAAAATAATGCCCAAGTAGGTCCATGTGTTGTAATAAGGGTAGAAATTCATAAAACGGTCCTATTTTGAGTAAAAAGTATCCCAGAACTCGAAAGATTAAATTTTCCAGAAATTGCGTGTTATGCGACGCACTATCTGATCGCATAACAGGTATGCGGACCACATAGTGTTTGCGTACCTGGACAGTTTGCTGTCCATTTTGAGGACAGCTCTGCAGCCTAGAATGCGATCGCATTTCACGAATTCGGGCCGCATAGTTGTCACATTCTTGCCCCATGGGTTTTGTGAGGGAAGTTATACGACGCACTATGTGATCACATAACAGGTATGCAAAACGGATAGTGGTCGCATAACTGGGCAGTACGATCTCCTTTTGGCCCATTTTGAGGGCCATTTATGCGACAGGAATGCGGACCGCATAACATTCCTGACCGCATCTCTGTGTCGGGGCTCTTGTTTTCTTAATTTAAAACCCGAACCCCTATTTATAAAATACATTTTCCCTTCATTTTAATGATTTTCTGACCAAGAATAGAGAGAGAAGAAGAGAGTTCTTGAGAGAGAAGGTTTCAACATCATCCAATTTGATTTTCCAAAATCACTCAAGCCCGGAAATTATCGAGTTATTGTCATCTTCGTCACTCAAAAAGCTAAGCCTTCACCCTATTTCCCCAATTTCTCAGATTTTGTGTAAGAATAAAACATACATAGATTGATTCTTGAAAATAAAAAGTGAAATATTGCATGCATGTGAATAATCTTCCATAATCTAGCAAAGGGAAGTAAGCTAGGGCAATCTTTCACTAAAAAGAGGTTAGTTAATATAAAGAACCCCATAGTAGCTGATAAAATGCCAAAATAAGTTCAAGGTTCCTACTATAAGTTAGAATGTGTCACATTGTAAATTAGATTGAAGGTGTTAGAAGGTTCGGTGATTTTGGATAGAAATTATAGAGAAATTTCAACTCAAGGTATGTATGGATAACTATAATCCTCATAGGATAAATCCATTTTGCTCACTTTCCGGGTATGATTCTTTTGTCGGATATCTATGGAATTTATGTGTTCTATGTTCCTAATTGAGGAATTTTTTCTTCTATGTCATTCCATGCTAATACCATATCGTTGTGCTACTTGAGTATATGAGTTGTGATCATTATATTCCTTCTCATACTAGTAGCTGTGAATAATCTTCCATAATCTAGCAAATGGATGTAAGCTAGGGCAATTTTTCACTAAAAAGGGGTTAGTTAATCTAAAGGACCACATAGTAGCTGATAAAATGCCAAAATAATTTCAAGGTTCCTGACTCTAAGTTTGAATGCGTCACACTGTAAATTAGATTGAAGGCGTTAGAAGGTGCGGTGATTTTGGATAGAAATTATAGAGAAATTCCAACTCATGGTATGTATGGCTAACTATAATCCTCATTGGATAAATCCATTTTGCTCACTTTCCGGGTATGATTCTTTTGTCGGATATCTATGGAATTTATGTGTTCTATGTGCCTAATTGAGGAATCTTTGCTTCTATGTCATTCCATGCTAATACCATATCGTTGTGCTACTTGAGTATATGAGTTGTGATCATTATATTCATTCTCCTACTAGTAGCTGTGAATAATCTTCCATAATCTAGCAAAGGGAAGTAAGCTAGGGCAATCTTTCACTAAAAAGGGATTAGCTAATCTAAAGGACCACATAGTAGCTGATAAAATGCCAAAATAAGTTCAAGGTTCCTGACTCTAAGTTTGAATGTGTCACATTGTAAATTAGATGGAAGGCGTTAGAAGGTCCAGTGAGTTTGGATAGAAATTATAGAGAAATTCCAACTCAAGATATGTATGGCTAACTATAATCCTCATAGGATTTCCATTGTGCTTAGTTTCCTGGTATGATTCTCTTGTCGGATATCTATGGAATTTATGTGTTCTATGTGCCTAATTAAGGAATCTTTGCTTCTATGTCATTCCATGATAATACCATATTGTTGTGCTACTTGAGTATATGAGTTGTGATCATTATATTCATTCTCCTACTATGTGTGTGATCCTTGCATGTGATGGGAGTGGTAATTATGAAAGACTAGAATAGTACGAAATATGAACCAAAAGTTGCTATGATATGAAATGTGGGTAAAGAGAAGGTAATGATGTGAAATTCGAATCATGATGTTGAATTGTTGTGGAACATGAATTAATGGAATGGATGGTTATGGAATATGGATTAAAGGATGTATTGTTGTGAAATGTGAATCAAAGGATTCTAATGAGATGAAAGACGAATCAAAGAACAATATGTGTTAGGGATCAAAAAGGTTAAAAATGATGTAAGTGATCTAAAACACCCATAATTGTACCAGGAGAATGTCGTAGGGGTAAGAAGGCCTATCCGGTCTGGGTGGGATCAGACTCGATGATGTACACATGGATGACTTGATATTGTGACATGATTATGATTTGATGATGATTATTGTCCTCACTGTTTACAGTTGAGATGGCCTAGTCGATCGGACTCCGTGTTTTGTGCACAAGCCACAGTGTAAGCCTAGCCGATTCGGGCAGAGATCGGACTCCGTAAGAATAAGCCACGGTAGTTATATGTTTGAAATTCGGACCTCACCTAGGATGGCTTAGCCGATCGGGAAGAGATCGTACTCCGTGTGACAACGAGACGGTGGATCGGTAATAATAATAACAAGATAAACTTAAAAGTACATTAACCGAAATATGGAAAAACGGGATGAGGGTTGTGGTTACTCTTGTTTGTATTTTTCCTTGCCTCGATGTATTGTTATCTGATGCCTCTATTTGTGTTGACTATTGATGTTTATCCTATATAGAGTCGGTTTGTTCATACATACTAGTGCTATTCAATGGTACTAACGTCCCTTTTGCCAGGGGAGCTACATCTTTTAAATGGATGTAGGTAGTTCGGTAACAGGTAGCGCTGATCGCCGTTAGTGGTTCCTTTCCCTCCATCTGTTCAGCAGTCTTGGTGAGCCTCACTTCCTCTCGGGGCTGTGTGTAAATCATGTTGACTCATTTTGTTTATGTCATTCATTTTGAGGTATAGTCGGTGCCTTGTTACCAGCACGTCTATGTATTCTTCTCCATACTCTTAGAGGCTTCGTAGACACTATGTGGGTTGTAAACATATTTTGGGTAGTTTTTGTACTTACTCGTAATCATGGTCCCGTATCGGGAATCTTGTACTCAGTATGGATGTTTTGGTAATATTTAATGTTGAAAATGTTAAAAGTAGAAAGAGATTTATGTTGTAACCGCATGCTTGATTCTATTTTGCTGTTTCACTTATAAAATGTACATTATGAACATGGGGAAATACGTCGGGTAGGAAAGGAAAAACCAGGTTCGCTTGATCGGGTTCACCCGGTTGGGCGCTAGTCTCGTCCCTTGGTTTTGGGGTGTGACACTAATGTTGGATAAGCCTAAACTTTCCCTGCGTGGCAGCAACACATGATTCTTGAGTGACTCTTAAATTAAAATTTGCATGATGTCACAATTAAGAGGAATTGGTGCCTAATCATGCTTTATACTACACTTTTTCCATAATTCCAATCCTTGAATTGTATAACTCTAACATTCATGTAAAAATCCCAAAGCTCTTGAATTGTATAAATTTAACATTTTCACATCAAAAAGCTTCAACAAAGTTCATGGATTGCAATAGCAACGTATTGCTTCAAAACATTTCGTAAAGAGACCATTTTTACTATATAGCGTGAGATTTTGCGATTCTAGGGAGTACAGTTCAATCCTGCTCAAAAAAATATCACACGGATTTTTCCCTACTTTAGGTATGTTAAGGCTATCCCTTCTTTATTTTGGCATGATCTATACGACACGAACAAAACGAGCAAAATGCAAAAATTCCATAAATTACTATATTTAAAGAATTACTAGAAATGCTTATGTTCTTGATTCCTCATGTGTCATATTATTCTATCATTTGTTCATGGGTCTCAAAAATACGTAAGTTGGTAAACTTTATTTCATGATATTAATCAGAGGCATAATGGTCTTGTGACGTACCAAGAGATTCTATTAACGCATTTCATATGCATTTATACATACGCGTATATACATATATATACGCGTATATGGGATATGGGAACGAATATGTCATTATATATGCACCACCGCCTGATCAGCTGGTCAACATTGATGATTTTGCCCACAGCGGCCGAGTTGATATGATGGGATGCTCTCATAGGCCTGATGATGTTATGAAACATGTACATATGCACGACGTAACATTCATACGCATATGCATGGCACTATAAGTATTTCATGATTTATAGAGTTATCCAGACTTACATGTTGAGTCATTTACTCTATATTTATTCCATGTCTTTTAAGTACTTATGTATGTGTCTTACATACTCGGTAGATTATTCGTACTGATGTGAAAGTAGAAATATTAATAACTATATGAAATTATATTTTTCAAACTTTTTTTACAAAAATGTTCCACTCAAAATTACATACCAAATGTATATAACGGTATTATGGTTGTTAAACTTACGGGGTCTTATAATAACATAGTGACAAATCCTCTATAATCTCATGAATGGTATTAATTCCTTGAAGTTCATATGTATTACTACGACTTATCCTAATAATAATGTACGGGATGTAACACCAGCACAAAATGATTTGGTTCTACGGTTGGAGGAGAAGATACTTGAGTTACAAGGGGAACTTAAGTAGGTCCATAGCTTGGCAAACGTTTCCCTCACCTTGAACGTCCCATACATCAACCAACAGAATGTCCAAAACCTAGCGCCTCCTCAAAATACAACAAACCAGCATCTTCAAAATCCTTCCGCACCTCATCAATATGCCACACCTCCTCAAAATCCTAATCCTCCACCAGTACCTATTCCTCATCAGCACTAACATCATCCAACCCAATACCCAAAAACTACCACCTACCATACTCCTCAAAACACACCACAGCCTTCCCCTGATCCACAGAACTCAACCAATGATCACCACTACACCCAAATCTCTAGAATCCACCAAAGTAACCCCATATACATAGAAAATCTACCTCATCCTTCGCAAAATACCCCATACACACCAGAATCTTCCGAGAAGGACATGCTCATCAACAATATGGGTCTGAGGGTCTGAACTTGAGAAATTCACAAGTCGAGTTCAAGGAGTCGAAGGGGGTAAAGGAATTGAGGGTCTGAACTATGAAGATTTGTGTATTCAACCGGACGTAGAACTACCGGGGAGTTACAAACCTCCCAACTTTGAAATGTTCGACGGGACAGGTAATCTAAAGGTGCATCTGACGACATACTTCGACTTGGTAAAGATGAAAGAATCCGCATGAATTTATTCATGAGGAGCCTCACCGGAGACGCCCTATCCTGGTATATCAGCCAAAATCCAAAGAAGTGGCTCAACTGGGTAAGCATGGCGTCAAATTTCATGGATCGGTTCAGATTCAACACAAAGAATGCACCGAATGTCTTCTATATCAAGAATATCAAGAAAAATACAACAGAGACTTTGTGCGAGTATGCTACTCGATGTAGATCAGAAGCTGTAAAAGTAAGGCCGGCATTGGAAGAGGAGAAATGAACAAATGCTTTGCCCGGGTCCAGGATTCGCAATATTATGAGAGGTTAATGGTTATTGAAAATCATAAATCTTCGACATCATCAAATTGGGAGAAAGAATAGAAGAAGGAATTAAAAGCGGGATGTTAACCAACTTCGAGGCATTACAAGCTACCAACAAGGCCTTGCAGTCAAGAGGCATATCCAATAAGAAGGATGTAGGGGTCGTGATCGTATCCCAAGGCACAAAATCTCCTCTCACATTCCAAACACCTCCACCCACATATCAGCCTTCACCTCCCAGATATGCACAACCCGACACCACTTACCATACTTACAATGCACAAACAATATATTACGATTCACTGCCGGCCCGCCAAAACTATCAAAAGCCTAGACAAAATTTCGACCGCAGATCACCTAGTCAATACAACCTATTGCTGAACCCATCAATCAGTTTTATAAGAGACTGAATGTTGGCGGTTATGTCACTTATATTCCCGTTATTGCCATGAAAATTCCTCACAATGGGTCAATCCAAATAAGACATGTTCCTACCATTACGGCATGAAGAGTCACACTATTGATGAATGTCACACTCCGAAGGATAAGATCTAGACGCTAATTGATACCAGGGTTATACAAGAAAAAGTGGCTGCACAATATTTGCGAAACTCCCCTCCCGAATCACAGGGGCGAGGGGATAACTGTGATAGAATAGATGAAGAATGAGACCCGGAAGGGTCAATTGGTCTCATTCGAGAAGGGGATGATCCTAAAAAACATGCATTCACTCTCACTCTTATTGTGATACAGATACGTCCACCAATCGAAGTTTAGGTAGCCGCATCAACCCCGTTCGAAGATGAAGTAACAACACCTGCAGATGCGCCTGCTCCATTTGAAGTATAGGTGACCACACCATTCAGTATGACGGTAGCACCCACACCATCCTTTAATTCCAAAGACGTGCCCTAGGACTACACCTTAGAAGCGATAAGGAAAGGAAACGAGAAAATGGATGAAACTGGTGCAGCACAGGGGATGACCAGAACTTTTAGAGTTTACACACCTGAGCACCTAGGGGGAACAAGTAAAGAAGTCGCTTCCAAACAGTCTAGCATTGAAACTGGCCCGGATGATCTTTGGAGAAAGGCACAAGCAAGAAAGTATTCTGTGGTTGACCATCTGAACAAAATCCCTGCTCAGATATCTATTCTATTATTACTACAAAATTCTGAAGCACATAGGAATGCATTAATGATGGTATTGAACGAGGCTTATGTGCCCAACAACATTACAAGTGGATAAATGGATAACATTGTAGGACAAGTATTGGAAATCCATAAGATCACCTTCCATGAAGACGAACTACCATCGGAATAATTGAGCCATAACAGAGCACTGCATATCATGGTATACTCTGAAGACAAGTTCATTGCCAAAGTTTTCATTGATGGAGGTTCAAGTCTCGGCATCTGTCTATTGCCGACTTTCAAGAGATTAGGTAAAGGTTTGCATTAGATTGAGCAGGAATTATGAACTTGAAAGCGTTCGATGGTTCTCAAAGTGCCACGATCGGAGAACCCAACCTTTGCTTACAAATGGGCCCAACTTGGTTTGATGTTGAATTCCATGTACTCGACATATCCGCCTCATACAATTTACTATTGGGACGACTTTGGATACACTTCATTGGGAGTGTAGCAGCTACTTTGCATCAGGCTGTGAAGTTCGAATGAAACCATTAGGAGGTGATCATTCATGGAGACGAGAGTAATCCCATTTACACCAATCAGACTGGTCCCGTCATGGAAAATAGAAGGAAGTTGGCGGAGAGACTTCCCATCGCATTGAGTGTGTGTCACGCCCCCAAACCGAGAGACGAGATCGGTGCCTAACCGGATGAGCCCGGTCAAGCGGACCTAGATTTCTTTTCCTACCCAACGCATTTCCCCGTGTTCATAATGTACATATTATAAGTGAAACAATAAAATAGAATCAACGCATACGTTCACAACATAATCCCTTTCTTCTTTTAACATTTTCAACATTTAATCTTCCCAAAACATACATTCTAAAATACGACACTCCCAATACGGGGTCGTGATTAATAACGAGTACGTTAACTACCCAAAATACATATATATAACCCACATAATGTCCACATAGCCTCTAACAGTACAGAGAATAATACATAGACATGCCGACAAGAAGGCACCGACTACACCTCAAAAGAAATGACATATACAAAATAAGACAAGATGTACTACACACGGCCCCGAGAGGAAGTGGGGCTCACCAAGACTGCTGAAGAGAAAGGGAAGGCACCACTATCGGCGATCAGAGCTACCTGCTATGGAACCACCTACATCTATATAAAAGATGTAGCGTCCCCGGCAAAAAGGATGTTAATACCATTGAATAGTACTGGTATGTATAAGCAAACCTACTCCAGATAGGATAAGCAACCACTTAAACATGAATAGAGGCATCATAAAACTATATACTGAAACATGGAGAATCATAACAAGAATTACCACATCCCACATCCCGTTTTGCCACCTTTTGGTTAATGTACTTTTAAGTTTCGTCTTGTTATTATTATTATAGATCCACCGTGTCGTTGTCACACAGGGTCCGATCTCTGCCCGATCGGCTAAACCATCCTAGGTGAGGTCCGAAATTTCAATCACATCACATATAACCACAATGGCTTGTTCTCACGGAGTGCGATCTTTGCCCGAATCGGCTAGGCTAGTATCGTGGCTCGTGCGCAACACAAGAAGTCCGATCTCTGCCCAATCGGCTAGGCCATCTCAAGTGAAAATAGCGAGGACAATAATACCCATCAATCATAATCATATCATAATACCAAGTCATCCATGTGTGCGACATGGAGTCCGATCCCAGCCAAACCAGATAGGCCTTCTCACCCCTAGGACATTCTCCTGGTACAATTATGGATGCTTTAGGTCACTTACATCATTTAAAAACATTTCTTGTTCCCCAATTCATCATTTAATCCATATTTTAGAATTTCCCAATCCTTTGTTTCATGTTTCATAACAGTTCAATCTCATGTTTCACATTTCACATCAGTGCCATATCTTTACTCATATTCCATGAAAATCCACCCTTTTACATTTTTCACACCCATCATATAATAGGAGCACACACACAATAAGAAAGAACATGATGGTTAACATGTATACATTTCACTAGCAAGACATCATGGTGGTAGCATATAGCAACATGGAAGAAAGAATTCCTCAATTAAAGACATAGATCACATAATTTCAATAGAATGTCAATAAGAGAGCCATACTCGGAAAATGACCACAACGGGCTTATCCTATGAGGATTAGGGTTATCCATACATACCTCGAGTTGGAATTTCCCTTTAATTTCTATCCCAAATTATCGGACCTTCTAACGCTTTTAATCTAATTTACAATATGACATATTAAAACTTAGAGTTAGGAACTTTGAACTCATTTGGCCATTTTATCAAATACTATGTGGTCCTTTAGATTAACTAGCCCACTTTTTAGTGAAAGGTTGCCCTTGCCTACTTCCCTTTGCTAGATTATAGAAGATTATTCACATGCATGCAAGGTTTTAACTTTCCTCTTCAAAAACCAACCTATGTGTGTTCTATTCTAACTAAAATCTGAGAATTTGTAGAAATGGGGTGAAGACTTACCCCTTATGGTGAAGAAGATGACGACTACTCGATTAATTCCAGGCATGAGTAGAGATGTAGGACCAATTTAGGAAAGATGAGGACTTCTCTCACTAGAACTCACTCTCACTTCTCTCTATTTTGATCAGATAGTCAATAAAAATGAAGGGGACAGGTGTTTTATTCAATTGGGGGTCGGGCTTTAAAATTAGAAATTAGAAGCCCCGAAGCAGGTATGCAGTCAGGAATGCGATCGAATTCCTGTTATGCGGTCCACATACCTGACACATAAATGGCCTTTAGATGGGCCAAGAAAAGGAAAGCAGACTGCCCAGGTATGCGACCACTATGCGGTCCACACACCTGTTATGCGATCGCATAGTGCGTCGCATAACTCCATCCGCAAAAATAGAGGTGCAAGAATGCGACAACTATGCGGCCCGTATTCGTGAAATGCGATCGCATTTTGGGCCGCATAGCTGTCCTCAAAATGGACAACAACTGTCCAGGTATGCGACCATTATGTGGTCCACATACCTGATCTGCGATCACATAGTGGATCGTAGACCCGCGCAATTTTGGGAAATTTTATCTTTTTAGTCCTGTGGTACTTTTTACTCCAAAAGGGTCCATTTTAAGATTTACTACTGCTATAACAATATGGTAACCTATTCGGGCATCGTTTTTAGTCAAGAAAACTTACGTGTCTTTACATCCTCCCCACTTAAAATCATTCGCCCTCGAATGAGGACTCGGGGAGTCACTTTGGGTAATAAAACACGAAGACACCAGCCCCCCTCCCAATTCTCACTAAGTCTAATATTTTCTGAAAATTTTGCCAGAGTTTCCGCTGTAAATAGGCCTATCCACCTGTCAGAGGGCCCCCGAAACATATTTCAACAAATTCCACATAATTTCAGCTACTTCACAAGTTGTACAAAGTGCAGATAACACAACGAATTTCACATAACTCAATTATTTCAATGGGTTGCACACAATTCAACTAACACAATACCCACAAATATGGCACAAGGTTGAAAAATTAACATGAGGAAGGAAGATAGGGAAGTGGGGTGTTCTTGCACAAAATATGACACAAAATGCATTTTCCTAAGGACAACAATCTTCAAAACCACTACTTGACTTATTCAAAAAAATGAGGGTATTTTTCTTTCATTTAACTTTCCGCTTCCCATGTCGTTTCCTCGACTTGTTGACTCCGCCATAATACTTTAACTGAAGTAATCTCCTTGTTTCTCAACCTATGAACTTGCCTATCAAGAATAGCGACGGGAACTTCTTCATATGTAAACTCTTCATTGACTTTAACATTCTCAACCGGTACGATGGCATATCGATCTCCAACTACCTTCTTCAGCATGGACACATGAATCACCGGGTGCACTAATGACATCTCAGGGGGCAACTCCAGCCTATACGCCACTTGTCCTATCCTCTGGGCGATCCTATACGGTCCGACATACCTTGGGCTCAACTTACCCTTATTTCCAAACCACATGACTCCCTTCATGGGAGATACTTTCAAGAATACCCAATCATCTACTTGAAACTCCAAATCCCTACGAGGAACGTCCGAATCAGATTCCTGATGACTCTGAGCAGTTTTCAACCTCTCCGAAATGACTCTAATCTTCTCCATAGCTTGATGCACAAGATCCGGTCCTAGCAGTTTCGCCTCTCCAACCTCGAACAATCCAATTAGAGATCTACACCTTCTTCTGTACAAAGCCTCAAATGGGGCCATCTGAATAGTAGCTTGGAAACTGTTTTTGTAAGCAAACTCTATAAGCATCAAGTGATCATCCCAGGCACCCTTAAACTCAATTACACATACTCGTAACATGTCTTCAAGCGTCTGAATAGTCTGCTCTACTTGCCCATCAGTCTGTGGGTGGAATGATGTGCTGAGATTTACCTGCGTACCCAAACCTTGCTGAAATTTCCTCCAAAAGTTAGCTGTGAACTGGGCCCCTCTAGATACTGGTGTGACATAGAGTCTGACTATTTCTCTTATATACAACTGAGCATACTGTTGTGCAGTATCAGTGGACTTTACTGGCAAGAAATGCGCTGACTTCGTGAGCGATCCACTATCACTCAAATTGAGTCAAACTTACGCGGAGTGCGGGGTAACCCCACCAGAAAGTCCATATTGATGATCTCCCATTTCCATGTTGGTGTTTCCATAAGCTGCGCCAACCCACTGGGCCTCTAATTCTCGGCCTTCACTCGATGACAATTCGGAAACCTAGCCACAATGTCCGCCACACCCCTCTTCATACCATTCCACCAATAAATATCCTTGAGATTGTGCTACATTTTCATAGAACCTAGGTGTATAGAATACCTGGATTTGCGAGCCTCCGCCATTACTCTCTCTGGAAAATAATCCAATTCCGGACCTCAAAGCCTCCCTTGGCACCGCAAAACACCGTCATCATTGCCGAGTGAAAATGATGTAGTCTTGTGATTCTGAATCACCTATTTCAATTGCGCCAATGCTGGATCCCTGATTTGCTTTTCCTTTACTTCCGCCACAAGTGAAGACTCCACTCCATTACGCACCACAACATTCCCTTTATCTGAGGCCGAAAGACTGACGCCCACACTGGCCAACTGATAAACCTCCCGAGCCAAAGGCCTCTGACCTACTTTCAAATGAGCCAAGCTACCCATGGATTTCCGACTAAGAGCGTCAGCCACCGCATTCGCCTTTCCTGGATGGTACAAAATCTTCATATCTTTAATCCTTGAGCAATTCAAACCACCTGCGCTGCCTCAATTTCAATTCCTTCTGTTTGAATAAATACTGAAGACTCTTGTGGTCTGTGAACACGTCCACATGGACCCCATAAAGATAATGCCGCCAGATCGTCAACCCAAACACAACTGCCGCAAGCTCCAAATCATGTGTCGGGTAATTCTTCTCGTGATTCTTGAGCTGCCTAGAAGCATATGCTATTACATTACCACATTGCATCAATACACACCCCAAACCAACCCGTGAAGCATCAAAATACACCACAAACCCTTTTGAACCTTCTAGCAAGGTCAACATTGGTGCCAAAGTCAATCTTGATTTCAATTCTTGAAAACTCTTTTCGCAAGCATCGGACCACTAAAACTTAACCACTTTCTGCGTCAGTTTAGTCAATGAAGAGGCGAGTGTAGAGAATCCTTCCACGAACCTCCGATAATACCCGACTAGACCCAAGAAATTACGAACCTCTGTCGGAGTTCTTGTTCGAGGCCAAGCCTTCACTGCTGCGATCTTTTGGGGGTCAACCCAATTCCCTTCACTAGAAACAACATGGCCCCAAAAGGTGACTGGTTATAGCCAAAACTAACATTTTGAAAACTTTGCATATAACTGGTGCTGATGAAGAGTCTGCAAAATTGTCCTAAGGTGATTAGCATGATCTTCCTGACTTCACAAATAAACAAAAATATCGTCAATGAAGACAATCACAAAGGAGTCAAGAAACGGTTTGAAAAACCGATTCATAAGATCCATAGAAGTTGTTGGGGCGTTGGTTAGCCCATAAGAAATTACCAAGAATTCGAAGTGCCCATAACGAGTCCTGAAGGCGGTCTTATGAATATCCTGCTACCTGATCTTTAACTGATGATACCTGGACCATAAATCAGTCTTTGAGAAGAACCTAGCACCTTGCAATTGGCCGAACAAATCATCTATCCGAGGCAATGGGTACTTGTTTTTTATTGTGACCTTGTTGAGCTGCTGATAATTAATACATATCCGAAGTGACCCATCTTTCTTTCTGACATAAAGAACCGGTGCGCCCCAAGGTGACACACTAGGCCTAATGAAACCCTTTTCTAGAAGATCCCTCAATTTATCGTTTAACACCCTCAATTATGTCGGCGCCATCCTGTAGGGTGGAATAGTTATTGGCTACGTATCTACCAATACATCAATACGGAAATCAATCTCTCTATCTGGTGGAATCCCAGGAAGATCATCCAGAAAGACCTCAAGAAACTCATCCATGACACGCACGGAGTAGAGAGTGGGCACCTCTAAAGTGGTGTCCGCAACCTAGACCAAATGGTAGAAACACCCTTTTCTAATCATCTTTTAAGCCTTAAGGTAGTAAATAAACCTACCTATTGGCGCAATATTATTCCCCTCCCACTCGATAACTGGTTCATTAGGAAACTTGAGCCTCATAATTATAGTTCGGCAATTGAGTTTAGCAAAGCACAAATATAGCTAATCCATCCACATAATTACATCAAAATCTACCATTCCTAACTCAACAAGATCGGCTGTGATATCGTGACCACGCACCATGAAAACACAATCCCCATAGACTCGCGCGACTGTAATAGATTCACCAACCGGAGTCGATACAAAGAACGGCTCCGGAGCTGTTCGGGTTCTATCCCAAAACTCGAAGCAACAAAATGGGTGACATATGATAAGGAAGACCCGGGATCAATAAGAGCATAAACATCATGGGACTAAACAGTCAGAATAGCTGTGATGACATCTGGATAAACCTCCGTACTCTGATGACCACTCGAAGCATAGAACCGACTGGGTCCTCCCCGACCTCGGGCACCACCCTTGGCTGCACCATGCCCTGCTGGCGTTGAAGGGCCTTGGGCTGGTGGGCGTGCTGAAGATGTAGCAGCTAAAGAACTATATGGCTGGGCGGCACCACATCCTGCACCCTGGCTGAATGAAGGGCAGTCTCTATGAATATGACCCCTCACCCCACAACCATAGCATACTGGCCAGTCCAGATAACAGGGCCCAGTATGAAACCTCTCGCACTTGGGGCATGGGCCGCTCCGCTACTGCTGGAACTCCCACCTGAACGGCCTAGCTGATAGAACCCCCTGCCGCCAGAACTTTCCCCAAAACGACCTCCCTGCTGATGATGATGGTGACGCCATGGTTGCGGGGCACTAGCTGATTACTGACCATGAGACTGGGATGGTCCTGATGACCCTCTCCCAGGAACTTGTCTCCTTCCTCCAAAAGAACCCCGATGGCTGCCCGCCGACCGGGCTCTACTACTACTACTCTCTCTCCATTCTTATCTTCAATTTCCGAGCCTCCGTAGCCTGCGCAAATCCCACAATATTCCCATAGTTCATATCTGAATGTAGAGCAAATTTAGGAACTTCATTAATAACTAAGGGACCAAGGCCCAGCGCGAACCGACTAACTCTAGCCTCCATAGTAGACACCATACGAATACCATATTTTGAAAAGTGCAGGAACTCCATATGATACTCCACACACTCTTGTTGCCCTTCTTGAGGACTTCAAACTCTGTAGCACAGGCTGCCATAGTCTCGACGGGCAAGAAATGGTCCATGAAGGCATTTACAAACTCATCCCACCTCGCTGGAGAGCTCCCCTCTCCACGAAAACTCTCCCACATTTCGAACCACGAATATGCCACTACCTTCAGACGATAGAACGCAAACTCAACCCCCTATGTCTCAGTAGCCCTTATAAGTCGGAGGGTTTTGTATATCTCATCAATGAACTCCTGAGGATCAGCCTCTGGGTCGGTGCCTGTGAACTTTGTAGGGGCTAACCGTCGAAACTGGTTGACTCTGGAACCTGAAGAATCCCCTGTCTCGCTAGAGGATGTAGGGGAAACATTTGATCTTTGGGCCTGGGAGGCCACTAACTGGGTCAAAATCTGGATAGGTCCCCTGAGGTCCCCATCAGAAATACCGGGATCGGAAGCTGGAGCTGGAAGTGTGTTAGGAATATCAGCGGGAGGGATTTCAGCACCCTCCGCTCGAGCAGGAATAGGAATAGTTTGGACTAGAGTGGAGGAGTCAGGCTGGTTTATGGTCGGGGGATCATTTGCACCCACACCACTAAATGGGGAATTTACAACCACTCCTGATGTGATATTGGCCTCTAGGCCGAGTCGACCTCTATTCTTGGGTGCCATTTACTGAAAGTTGAAACAATGCATGGGTTAGAGAAAGACTACCTCACCTTCACCACATCGTACGATACCGAATAGAAATAAAAGGGTATTTTCCTAAATGTCCATGTATCCCCCAAATTATGGATGTGTTTCACAACACACCGATAAGAAGGTCTCTACTAGACACGGCTCGGAGACATCCTAGGACAGTTTTAAAACTTTAGGCTGTGATACCAAGTTTGTCACGCAAAAAATTGAGGGACGAGACCAGCGCCTAACAAGATGAGCCCGGTCAAGCGAACCTGGATTGCCTTTCCTACCCAACGCATTTCCCCGTGATCGTAATGTACATATTTTAAGTGAAGCAGAAAAATAGAATCAATGCATACGTTCACGAGATAAATCCCTTTCTTCTTTTAAAATTTTAAACATTTAATCTTCCTAAAACATACATTCTAAAATACATTACTCCCGATACGGGGCTGTGATTACGAACGAGTACGCCAACTACCCAAAATACATATATACAACCCACATAATGTGTACAGAGCCTCTAAGAGTACGGAGAAGAATACATATACATGCCGACAACAAGGCCCCGTCTATACCTCGAAACAAATGACATATACAAAATAAGACAACATGTACTACACACGGCCCTGAGAGGATGTGGGGCTCACCAACACTGCTGAAGAGATGAATGGAAGGCACCACTATCGGCGATCAGAGCTACCTGCTATGGAACCACCTACATTCATATAAAAGATGTAGCGCCCCCGGCAAAAGGGACGTTAGTACAATTGAATAGTACTGGTATGTATACGTAAACCTACTCCAGATAGGATAAACAGTATCAGTTAAACATGAACAGAGGCATCATACAACAATTTACTGAAACATGGAGAACCATAACAAGAATTACCACATTCCACATCCTGTTTTGCTACATTTTGGTTAATGTACTTTTAATTTTCGTCTTGTTATATTATTACTGATCCACCGTGTCGTTGCCACACAGTGTCCGATCTCTGCCTGATCGGCTAAGCCATCCTAGGTGAGGTCCGAATTTCAATCACAACACATATAACCATCATGGCTTGTTCTCACGGAGTCCGATCTCTGCCCGAATCGGCTAGGCTAACACCGTGGCTCGTGCACAGCACACGGAGTCTTATCTCTGCCCTATCGGCAAGGAAATCTCAACTGAAATAGTGAGGACAATAATCATCATCAATCATAATCATATCATAATATCAAGTCATCCATGTGTACGGCATGGAGTCCGATCCCAGCTTGATCGGATAGGCCTTCTCACCCCTAGGACATTCTCCTAGTACAATTATGGATGTTTTAGGTCACTTACACCATTTTTAAATCTTTTATTTCCCCAAAACATATTCTTCTTGGATTCATCTTTCATATCATTAGAGTCCTTTAATTCATTTTCACAACAATTCATCCAAAATCCATATTTCAAAATTTCTCAATCCATTGTTTCATGTTTCATAAATGTTCAACCTCATGTTTTACATTTCACATCAATACTTAATCTCTACTCATATTCTATGACAATCCACCCTTTTTACATTTTTCACACCCATAATATAATAGGAGTACACACACAATAAGAAAGAATATGATGGTCAACATGTATACATTCCATTAGCAAGACATCATGGTGGTAGCATATAGCAACATGGAAACAAGAATTCCTCAATTAAGAAGATAGACCACATAATTTCCATGGAAGGTAAATAAGAGAGTCATAACCGGAAAATGACCCCAAGGGGCTTATCCTATGAGGATTAGGGTTCGCCATACATACCTCGAGTTCGAATTTCCCTTTAATTTCTATCCCAAATCACTGTACCTTCTAACGCTTTCAATCTAGTTTACAATGTGACACATTCAAACTTGGAGTTAGGAACCTTGAACTCATTTGGGTATTTTATCAAATACTATGTGGTCCTTTATATTAACTAGCCCCCTTTTTAGTAAAAGGTTACACTAGCCTACTTCCCTTTGATGGATTATAGAAGATTATTTAAATGCATGCAAGGTCTTAACTTTCCTCTTCAAGAACCAACCTATGTGTGTTCTATTCTAACTAAAATCTGAGAATTTGGGGAAATGGGGTGAAGACTTACCCCTTATGGTGAAGAAGATGACAATTACTTGATTAATTCCAGGCCTGAGTAGAGATGGAGGACCAATTTGGGGATGATGAGGATGTCTCTCACTAGAACCCACTCTCACTTCTCTCTATTTTGATCAGATAGTCGATAAAAATTAAGGGGAGTGGTGTTTTGTTAAACTGGGGGTCGAGAATGCGGTCGCATTTTTGTTATGTGGTCCGCAGACCTGTTGCATAAATGGCCTTCAGATGGGCCAAAAAAAGGAAAGCAGACTGCCCAGGTATGCGACCACTATGCGGTCTGCATACCTGTTATGCAATCGCATAACTCCCTCCGCAAAAATAGAGGTGCAAGAATGCGACAACTATGCAGCCCGCATTCATTAAATGTGAGTGCATTATGGGCCACATAGCTGCCCTCAAAATTGATAGCAACTGTCTAGGTATGCGACCACTATGCGGTCCGCATACCTGATGTGCGATCGCATAGTGGACCGTAGACATGCGCAATTTTGGAAAATTTTATCTTTTCAATCGTGGGGTACTTTTTACTCCAAAAGGATCCGTTTTAAGATTTACTACTGATATAACAATATGGGGACCTATCCGGGCATTGTTTTTAGTCAAGAACATTTACGGGTCTTTACAACATGTTAATGCAATTGAGAAAGACAAGTGGGGGAGTAGCAAAATACAGAGCATATTGGCATGGGAAGGATATAAACCTAGTAAAGGTTTCAGAAAGAATCTCCAGGGTATTGCCAAACCAATACATTTAAAGCGTCATGGTAGGAATTTTGGACTGGGATATCAGTATACTTGGCATGAGTATCAAAATTGGTCGCCACCATAGCGCGATCCTTATTACCCTCTCGAGAAAGCAATAGCACATTTGAGCCAATTCTTCCATAATGCTGATATGATGTGGGGATCTAAAGAAGATGAAGTGCTAGCTGGTTTGAGGACTCTATTCTTAGAAGATGAAGACATGGACTGTAGCATAATAGTTGAGGAGGATGAGGAAGAAGGAATTGTCATCCAGACAGTGGGGAATGGAGCTATCTTCAGGAACTGCAAAGCCACACCATCAAGGGCCCGCCGAGTCCCGGGGTAGCCTAACTACTAGTGTTTTTCTTTATTTTTAAAAATAATCCCTTTGAGAATTTTAAAAAAAATTCAGTATTTTGTTTTGAAAACATTGTTTGAATCATTAAAATCGTTTCTGTTTGACATTTAAGAATGGATTAATGTTTTTTTATTTATTACTATTATTTATATTTTTTAAGTTACATCTCGCGTTTCTTGTACGTTAAAGTTTTGTTTTCAGTTAATTGACATAGACTCGAGGATGAGATTATCTTGATGTTAGCATATTTATGCTATTTTTAAGAAGCAATAAGTAAGCGCCATAAAGGAAATACTACACGAGTTAAAAAAAATGAGTTTCGTTGAAGGTTGTCGATTTTGGATAAAATACGGTCTAAGCCATAATACCCGATACTTATGGACTAATACCATACAAGGTACCATATGACCGTGATAGTATGATGTATAAAGTATATTAAAAATAAGTAGAATTTAAAGTAATTTGAAATAATTCATAATTATGTGGGTAATTCGTTCATTATCAGATAGTGGGATAATACCTAATTAATTATTAATTATAGGATAAAATTAAAAAAACCCTCCCCAACCCTATGTGGCAGCAAGCCACCACCCAACCCATATGATTCATTATTCATGTTGGGTAGGTGTCAAATTAAGGTGTTAATTTGAATACACCTCATGCTAACATTTTCAATAAAGAAAATACTACAAGCAGAAGTGAGGGGCGTTACCTATTCTGACCAAAAACACTACAAATAAATTAATTCCCAAGATATTCAATACCAAGAACACTACAAGCTATTCAATACTACACTTCATTTCCATGATATTCAATACCAAGAACACTACAAGCAAATTAATGTGTTAGCTGCGAAAACATTTCAATACTAAGAACACTTCAATTAGAATGTTAGCAATTTGTCAACTCTTACAAATTTTCAACAAAACATCACGCAACGAAATAATTTCAACAAGAATTATTTGCACATTAGCAAGGTGAGATTTTGTGATTCTACGGGAGTATGGTGCAACCTTTTCCAAGAATTTCATATGGGTTTTTTCCCTACTCCGATTATGTTAAGGCTAAGCCCTTCTTTCATTTTGGCATGATCTCATAATTACACGAACGAAAAATCCATATCCTGGAATTTATTATATTTTTCTAGTTTTGTAAGTACAATATTCTCTTTATCGTTACTTCATATTCATCTGAGTATTTCCTTTTGACAATCAAGATAGCAGAGAGTCTATATACAGTATTATAATATTTTCATTACCATCAAGCTATAATCGATGGGCATGCCCCTATTAGGCATCCTCTGATCAGATGGTAGGTTATATACTGAGCCTACACTGCTCGAGCGCCTATGAGCGAGCCCAGTTGATCGAGATACAAAGCCTATTATGGCCGAGCGCCTATGAGCGAGTCTACTACGATATAATAGTTATATATATATATATACACACACACACACACACACACACATATATATATATATATATACACACCGAGCTTTATAAGGACGGACAACTATTTACTTACTATATTGAGAGAGTTGAGTGAGTATCTGCTGGTAAGATTATGTTCAGATTATCAGTTAAATTTCATCATTCTGTATATTGCCTTACATACTCAGTACATTATTTTGTACTAACGTCCCTTTCTGGGGGCGTTGCATTTCATGCGTGCAGGTTCAGACAGACAGATAGGTAGACCTCCTCAGTAGGTAATGCCCAAGTTCAGCTTTATCGGTAAGATCCCTATCCGTCAGAGTTGCTGGGTCTAGAAGTATTATGTACATCTTGTGTATGTATATAGATAGGTTATGGGTATGTCGGGGCCGTGTTCTGATCACAGTAGGTCCATCAGTAGAGACTTGTAGATATATCCTCTCAGTTAGTGCAGTATGTTGGGCTTGTAAGCCCTATGCTTATATCTTGTTAGCTTGTCAGTTATAGTAGTTATGACGGCCTTGCCGACCCAACTTTATATTGACATTTAGTCAGGGTTAGTCTCTATTCAGTTTCATATTTTGCTTCACAAATTGTCTTGCAATGTGGCCCCTGGCCAAAGTGTGATGTTACATGTCCAGAATTACTAAGTCACAAGTTGGTACACAAGATTATATGAGGCACCGTGTGTCGGTCTCGCCCCCTGGCTCGGGGCGTGACAAAAGTTGTATCGGAGCAGTTATGTCCTAGGGAGTCTACAAGTCGTGCCTAGTTGGGTCTTGTTTATAGATGTATGGTGCACCACGTCATATAAGCATGGGACTACAGGGCATCTATGAGTTAGTTACCCGTCTTTCAAGTTTAAATCGTGCTGTAGAAATGAGTTATAGGAAATTTGCGTGAAACTTATATGTTGGCATTTTCATGCATAGATGATGGTAACTAGGAAGACTATAGCCAGCCAGAGGAGAGAAACAACAGTAGGTGAGGGAACTAGAAGGTACCCCTAGTAGATGGGGCCCAATCTAAGGCTGAAGGAGAGACCCCTACTCAGCCATTACCGGCTCCTCCGTCACCTGAGGAGATTCCTAGGGAGACCGCACATCCGGTTCCCTCTCCACTTCCATTAGATCAGGACTTAAGGAGTGCGGTGCATTTGTTGGAACAGTTGGTAGCTACCCAACAACATGCTAGGGCATCCGCTATTGATGGACCTTCTGAGGGATCTAGGAACTCAAGGGTCCGAGAGTTTATTGCTTTGAGTCTCCCAGAGTTAACGGGGACAGATCAGAGGGAGGACCCGTAGGATTTCATAGACTAGCTTCACAGGATCTTTCTGGTTATGCATGCCATGGAGAAAGAGGCAGTTGAGCTAGCAGCTTTTCGACTCCGAGATATAGCAATCCTTTGGTACGAGGGATGGAAAGGTCAAGGGGAGGTGATGCACCTCCTACTATTTGGGAGAAATTTTCAGATACCTTCTTTGACCAACATTTACCACGAGAGATCCGACAGGCCCGAGTCGATTAGTTTCTAGCCGTCAAGCAGGGCAATATGAGTGTTTGAGAGTATTGTCTCAGTTTTGACTCATTAGCTAGATATGCACCATCCATAGTTGCTACTATGCGGGATAGAATCCATAGGTTTATATCAGGTTTGGCCCCAGAGTTGACCGAGGCATGTTCCACCGCTGCATTATAAGATAATATGGATATCTCCTGAATTCATTCATTTTTCCAGAATATATAAAGGGGTAGGCGTCGGCAGCAGGGTACAGAGAGGACTGACTCAGGGCAGCATAAGAGGATGAGATTTTCCAAGTCTCAGGAGCAGTCTCATGGTAGTTACAGGCCCCAGTACTTTAAACGGCCACCTATACCTCTGCCACCTTAGTTACAGGGTTACAAGTATGACTGCTATACTCACTCAGGACCAGGTGAAAGCTCCCAAGTGTTAAGTTTGCAGCGACAGCGAGGTTTGAGGCAGACATGGCCATTTTAGTTGTGGTGTGCCATCTGTGGTATAGGACACTTAGGCCAATGTCGAGCCGCTTCCGATGCTTGTTATATATGTAGACGTCTGGGGCATATGATGCAAGATTGCCCAAATAGAGATTCTGGGGGTATGGCGCAACCAGCGAATTCGGTAACATGATCATCTATGTTCGTGCATCCTTCAAGGAGCGAGTCTCAATCTTTGTCTGTAGAGGTCGAGGCAGATGTAGAGGTTTCAGTTCAAATGGTAACCAGAATCATAGCTATGCGACAGCGGGTCGACAGGACCAGGAATTCTCACCTGATGTTGTGATAGGTATGTTGACCATTTGCTCTCACGATGAATATACCTTGATAGACCCAAGATCTACTTTATCGTGTATTACACCATTTTTCTCAAGCAGGTTTGGTTTAGTGCCTGCAATACTAAGTGATCCTCTTCCGGTATCTACATCGGTCGAAGAATCAATTATTGGTAGACGGGTTTATCGAGGTTGTATTGTATCAGTTTGTGGTCGTCAGACCTCAGCTGACCTAGTTGAGCTAGAGATATTGGATTTTGATGCTATCACAGGCATGGACTGGTTCGCAGCTTGCTATGCCTCATTTTATTGTCGAGAAAGGATAGCTAGATTCATTTTTCGGGTGAGCCAGTCTGTGAGTGGTAGGTAATACACCGACACCCAGGGGTAGGTTTATTTCCTATCTGAAGGCGAGGACAATGATCGCAAAAGTGTGCATTTATCATATTGTGCGAGTTAGAGATATAGATACTGAGATACCTACACTTTATTCTATTCTAGTAGTAAAAGAGTACGTGGATGTATTTCCAGATGAACTTCCAGATATTTCCCCAAAGCGAGAGATAGATTTTGGCATCGATTTGCTTTCGGGAACTCAACCAATATTTATCCCTCCGTATAGAATGGCACCTGCCAAATGAAGGATTTGGTGGAGCACTTAAAAGATTTACTGGAGAAAGCTTTCATTGGCCCTAGTACCTCACCTTGGGTTGCATTAGTACTATTTGTACAGAAGAAAGACGGCTCGTTGATGATATTATCGATTATAGGCAAATGAACAAGGTAACTATTATGAATGAGCATCCACTTCCAAGGATAGACGACTTATTTGATCAGTTGCATGGAACTAGATGCTTTTCAAAGATAGATTTGAGGTCGGGGTACCACTAGTTTAGATTTTAGGAGAGAGATATTCCCAAGACAGCTTTCAAGACCCGATGTGGCCATTTCGAGTTCCTTGTCATATCCTTGAGGTTGACGAATGCACCTGCCATATTTATGGACTTGATGAACAACCTATTCCGCCCATATTTAGATCTGTTCGTGATAGTCTTTATTGACGATATTATGTTCTATTCACGTTTAGAGGATGAGCATGTGGACCACCTGTGAGCGGTACTCCAAACCCTCCGTGATAGTAAATTATATGCTAAGTTTTCTACATGTGAGTTCTGGTTGAAGTCTGTAGCATTCTAGGGGCACGTTGTATCCGATAGAGGTATAAAGGTAGACACACAGAAGATTGAGGTTGTGAAATCCTGGCCTTGAACTACCACTCCAACATAGGTTTGTAGCTTTCTAGGCTTACCACGATCCTAGCGGAGGTTCGTAGAGGGTTTTTCTTCTCTTTCGGCTCCATGAAAGAATTTGACGAAGAAAGTAACTAGGTTTCAATGGACGAAGGCTTACAAGCGGAGTTTCCAGGAGCTTTAAAATAGGTTAACTTCAGCGCCAGTTCTAGAATTTCCAAAAGGCCCAGATGGTTATGCCATGTATTGTGATGCCTTAGGTGTCGGGTTAGGATGTGTTGTGATGTAGCAAAGGAAATTAATTGCGTATGTTTCAAGGCAGTTAAGGAAGCATGAGTAAATTTATCCGACCCACGACCTCGAATTAGCTGTCGTTGTCCATGCGCTGAATATATGGCAACATTATTTATTTGGTGTTCATTTTGATGTATTCACATATCATAAAAGCCTGCATGACATCTGAAACCAAAAGGAATTGAAGTTGAGACAAAGGCGATGGCTTGAGTTATTGAAAGATTACGATGTTAACATTCTCTACCATCCAATGAAAGCTAATGTTGTAGCAGACGCCTTAAGTCACCAATGTATGGGTAGCTTAGCACATGTAGAGGCGGAAAAAGACAATTAACTAGAGTGATTCATCAATTGGCTAGTCCGGGGGTTCAGTTAGTAGACTCTAGAAATGGTGGAGTTGTACTCCGAAATACTACAAAATCATCTCTCATAGCTGAAGTAAAAGAGAAGCAATAAGAGGATCCAGAGTTGGTCGGATTGAGAGAGCGAGTTCTGCAGCAGAAGAAGCCGTTGTTAGAACTCAAGGGAGACGACGTTATCATATACATGGGTTGTTGGTGTGTTCAAGATTTAGCAAGGCTACGAGACATGATTGAGTCAGAGGCACATTATTCGTGGTACACCGTTCACCCCGGGTCAACGAAGATGTATCATGGCATTAAGGATGTGTACTGGTGGAACGGTATGAAGAAGAACATTGCTGAGTATGTCTTTCAATGCCCTAGTTTCCAGTAGGTGAAGATAGAGCACCAGAAGCACGGAGGGCTAATGCATATTATAGAGATCCCGACATGGAAATGGGAGGCGATAGACATGGACTTTATCACGGGTTTACCTCGTTCTCATCGTAAGTTCGATTCCATATGGGTGATAGTCGATAGGCTCTCGAACTTAGCTCATTTCCTACCTGTCAGATCTACATATACAATAGAAGATTATGCAAAATTATATATTAAGGAGATAATGGGACTACCCGGGGTACCAGTATCTATTATATTTGACCGTGGGGCACAGTTTACAACATATTTTTGGAGGTCATTTCAGAGAGGTCTAGGAAGTCAGGTGAATCTCAGCACAACTTTTCATCCACAAACTGATGGGCAAGCCGAGCGCACTACTCAGACCCTCGAGGATATGTTACGAGTATGGGTGTTGGATTTTAAAAGAAGTTGGGATGAACATCTACCTCTTATCGAGTTATCATATAATAACAATTACCACTCCAGTATCCATATGTCTCCGTACGAGGCTTTTTATGCGTGTAAGTGCAGATCTCCTATAGGGTGGTTTGATGTTGTAAAATCTGGGTTACATGGGCCAGACCTGGTTCAGCAGGCCATAGAAAAGGTAAAGCTCATCCGGGAGCGACTGTTGACAGCTTAGAGTCGTCAGAAGCCATATTCTGACGTGCGGTGATGAGACTTAGAGTTCGGGGTTAATGATTGGGTATTCGTAAAGGTATCACCTATGAAGGGTTTGATGAGGTTCGGTAGGAAAGGCTAACTGAGCCCACGGTATATTGGGCCTTATAGGATCATTCAGAGAGTGAGCCAAGTAGCATGTGAGTTAGAATTACCCTAAGAACTTGAGTCTGTTCATCCGGTTTTCAACGTATCAATGCTACGGAAGTGTATTGGAGATTTTACCCGAGTGGTGCCCATGGATTATGTACAGATTATGGAGAACTGTTCATACGAGGAAATCCCAGGTTCCATCCTAGACCGACAAATCCGCAATCTTCGGAATAAGGAGGTAGCCTCCGTGAAGGTTTTATGGAGAATCAATAATATGGAAGAGATTACATGGGAAGCGGAGGGAAGAAATAAAGTCTAAATACCCCAACCTCTATTCAGGCTAGTAGGTCATCAGGTAAGCTCTAATTTTTTACTCTTGAAATTTATAATGGACAGTTGTGTGAAGCCAAGTGTTCATATTTATAGACACTGGCCATCCCAAAGTATCTAAGAGTAGAAATTATAGGATGAATGTTTCTAAGGGGGGAAGGATGTTACATCTCGCGTTTCTCGTACGTTAAAGTTTCGCCTTCAGTTAATTGACATAAACTCGGGGATGAAATTATAGTGAGGTTAGCATATTTATGCTATTTATAACAAGTAATAAGTAAGTTGCATAAAGGAAGGGGTACACGAATTATAGAAAATCAGTTTCGGTGAAGGTTGTCGATTTAGGATAGCCCGAGCTATAATACCTGATACTTATGTATTAATACCATACAAGATACGATATGACCGTAATTGTATGGTATATAAAGTATATTAAAAATAAGTAGAATATGAAGTAATTTGAGATAATTCTGAATAATGTGGGTAATTTGTTAATTATCGGGTAGCAGGATAATACCTAATTAATTATTAATTATATGATAAGATTAAAAAACCCTCCCCCACCCTATGTGGCAACAAGCCACCACCCAAGCCAAATGACTCATTAGTCATGTTGGGTAGGTGGAAATTAATGGTGTTAATTACAATACACCTCATGCTAACATTTTCAATACCAAAAATACTACAAGAAGAAGTGGGAAACGTTAGCTATTCTTACCAAGAACACTACAAGAAAATTAATTCCCATGATATTCAATACCAAGATCACTACAAGATATTCAATTCTACGCCTCCTTTCCAAGATATTCAATACCAAGAACAATACAAGAAAATTAATGTGTTAGCTGCCAAAACATTTCAATACTAAGAATACTAAGTTACTTTCTTCTAAAAATTTTCAACAAAATTTCTTGCAAACAAATAATTCCAACAAGAATTATTATAACATTAGCAACGTGAGATTTTGCAATTCTAAGAGAGCACGGTGCAACCTTTTCCAAGAATATCATACAGGTTTTTCCCTAGTCCAGGTATGTTAAGGCTAAGCCCTTCTTTCATTGTTGCATGATCTCGTAATTACACGAGTTTGATAACGAAGCATAAAAAAAAATCCATATCCCAAAATTTACGTATATTTTTCTTGTTCTGTAAGTACATTGTTCTGTTTATCGGGACTTCATATTCATATGAATATTTATTTTTCCAGTCAAGAGAGCAGAGAGTCTATATACACAGTATTACAGTATTTTCATTACCATCGAGCTATGATCGATGGGCAGGCCCCTATTAGGCAACCTCTAATTAGATGTTAAGTTATATACTGAGTCTACTGTGGTCGAGTGCCTATAAGCGAGCCAGTTGGTCGAGATACAGAGCCTAGTATGGCTGAGCGCCTATGTGAGAGCCTACTATGGCAGAGCAGTTATATATATATATATATATATATGTAGCCTTATAGGGCCGGACAACTATTTTAGTATATTGAGAGAGTTGAGTCAGTATCATCAGGTAAGCATATGTTAAGATTATCAGATCAATTTCACCTTTCTGTATATTGCCATACATACTCGGTATATTATTTCATACTGACATCACTTTCTGGGGGCGCTGCATTTCATGCGTGTACGTTCAGACATATAGAGGGGTAGACATCCGCAGTAGGTGTTGCCCGAGTTCAGCTTTATCGGTAAGCTCCCCATCCTTCAAAGTTGCCGGGTCTAGAAGTTTTGTGTACATCTTGTGTATTTATGTAGATAGGTTATGGGGTAGGTCGGGGCCTTGTTCTGATCATAGTACATCCATCAGTAGAGGCTTGCAGACATATCTTGTCAGTTAGTGCCGTATGTTAGGCTGGTAGGCCTTGTACGTACATCTTGTTGGCTTGTCAGTTATAGTAGTTATGACGGCCTTGGCGGCCCAGCTTTATGTTGACATTTAGTTAGTGTTTGTCTCTATTCAGTTTTATATTTTTCTTCACAAATTGTCTTGCAATTGGCCCCTGGAAGGAGTATAACATTATATGTCTAGAATTCCTGAGTCGCAAGTTGGTACGCAAAGATAGATGAGGCACCGGGTGCCGGTCTCGCCCCCAGGCTCGGGGCGTGACATTTTCTCTACAACATTACTATTTCTTATCTTGATGAACCAACGACTGTGACATGAAATGAGACAACGCAATATAAGGATAGTGACTCGGAAGAGATAGAAGAAGAAGATGTAATACCTAAGGAAATTGTCAGAGACGTTGAGAATTTTTAGAATAAGCCTAACTCTAACCTGGAAGAAACTGAGATAGTCAACTTGAGAGATTTGAGAATTTTGAGAATAAGCCTAAGTCTAACCTGGACGAAACTGAGATAGTCAACTTGAGAGATTCCGAAATAGTCATAGAAACTCGCATAAGCATTCACCTGTCACCATAAAAAAAAGAAGAATACACTCGTTTCTTGAAAGACTATGAAGACATTTTCGCATGGTCGTATAATGATATGAATTGGTTGAGCACCTCCATAGTAGCACATAAGCTACCCACCAATCTGATGTGTCCGTCGATAAAGCAAAAGTTCAGAAAGTTCAAGCCAAATATGAGTCTGAAAATCAAAGAGGAAGTCACCAAATAGATCAAAGATAAGGTTCTCAAAGTGGTTGAATAGCCGACTTGGTTAGCTAACATTGTGCTGGTTCCGAAGAAGGATGGGAAAGTCAGGGTGTGTGTTGACTATCGGGACCTGAACAGAGCAAATCCCAAAGATAATTTCACATTACGCAATATACACATATTGATCGACTGCTGTACCAAGCATGAACTCCAATCCTTTATGGATTGCTTCGCGGGATATCATCAGATCTAGATGGATGAAGAATATGCCGAGAAAACATCTCTTATCGTGGGGGGGCGTACTATTATAAAAAGATGACGTTTGGTGTGAAGATATCTGGGGCCACTTGTATGAGGGTCATGACGACCATTTTCCACAGTATCATACACAAGGAAATAGAGGAATATGAGGATGACGTTATTATCAAATCCAATAAGGGCATAGATCATATAGCAGACTTGAGAAAATTCTTTGAACGACTTCGGAGGTACAATTTGAACTTGAATCCCGCAAAATGTGCCTTTGGAGTCCCTACTGAAAAATTATTAGAATTTACCGTTAGCCGCCGGGGAATTGAGCTAGACCCGTCAAAGGTCAAGGCCATCCATGATTTGCCACCTCCAAAGAACAAGACAAACGTGATGAGTTTCTTTGGGCATCTCAATTATATTAGCTGCTTCATAGCACAATCAACTGTGATATGTGAGCCAATTTTCAAAATGTTAAGGAAGGATGCTGCAACCAGTTGGACTGAACCATTTTCCTTAAATACTGTACAACAATCAGCACATCAATTAGGGCAACACCTTATTTGCTGGTCTACAGTTCTGAAGTTGTCTTTGCCCCCGAGGTAGAAATTCCTTCCTTGAGAATTATACACGAAGTTGAACTCAGTGATGCAGAGTGGGCAAGGAGCCGCTATGAATAAATATCTCTCATTGACGGGAAAAGAATGATTGCAGTGTGTCATGGTCAACTTTATTAGAACAGACTGTCCAGAGCTTTCAATAAAAGGGTCAAACCTAGACAGTTCGCACCAGGGCAGCTGGTGCTGAACCGAATCTTTCCAAATCAAGATAAAGCCAAAGAAAAATTCTCACCCAACTAGAAAGGAGCCAACATGGTTCACAGAGTACTAACAGGAGGCGCACTCATACACACAGAAATGGACGGAGAAATAACTGGGTCAACGTCTCTAATAGTGTCGCAGTTATTGGTTCATCTAATTTATTTGATATTTCATATTACTGCATTTTAAATAACTATGCAAGCATATTTTTCAAAGAAAACTTTATTTTTATAAATATCTGGATGCTACCCACGGTAACTCAGGTAAGATCCCAATGCGGAGCAAAGCAAAGAAAAAAGGCGAAGGCACGCACCAGCCTTCCCCGTAATACTCTCAATTTTCCTTTGCATGAAGGAACAAGGAATAGCCGCAAATATGTGCTCCCCTTAAAATCACTAACGACAAGGTTTCCATGGAAAAACATATCCCTAGCTAAGAAATACTCTGTTTTACTTATTATATGTTCATAGACCGAGACTAAGCTTTGTCTCCAACTTTGCATGAGGCTAAGCCCTGCCTCCTTAATCGCATAAGGCTAAACACTGCCTTCCATCGCATGAGACTAAGCATTGTCTCTATCTTGTACGAGGCTAAGCTCTGCCTCCTTAATTGCATAAGGCTAAGCACTTCCTTCCCCTTACATGAGACTAAGCATTGTCTCCATTCCTTGCATGAGGAAAATAGTTGTCTCCTTAATCGCATAAGGCTAAGTACTGCCTTTTATTGCATGAGACTAAGTATTGTCTCCATTCCTTGCACGAGGCTAAGCCTGCCTCCTTAATTGCATAAGGAGAAGTACTGCCTTCCATTGTATGAGACTAAGCATTGTATCTGTCTTGCACGAGGCTATGCCCTTTCTCCTTAATTGTATAAGGCTATGTAATGCCTTCTCCTTGTATGAGACTAAGTATTGTCTCCATTCCTTGCATGAAGCTAATCCTTGCCTCCTTAATCGCATAAGGCTAAGCATTGCCTTTCATTGCGTGAGACTAAACATTGTCTTTGCACCTCATGGGCTGAAATATCGCCATTTTTTCCGAAGGCGTCATAGTTGGAAGGCAAAATCCTCATATCCGGAAGACACCATGCCATGTCCTGATGATCTCTCAATATTGCACATCATTATTCCAAGGCGTCATAGTTTAGAGACACTATTCTCATAGCCCGAGAACATCATTGCATAGCCTGCGAATCCTTTACCGCACAATTCATGGCCCAAGACATCATGGTGTGCGGACATTATCCTCGTCGTCCAAAGACAACTCTTTCGGATCATGTTTAAAGTCGTGAAATAATTTATATATATTTGCATGCATCGTGTTTTTGAGTTTGCAGGTGATCCAGGAAGTAACCATTCTCCTAATAGGAGCAATCTTTGCTCTAGTTTCCATCCAACGTTCATATTCTGCAACTCTTTACAACAAAGTCCATTACCCATTACAATCTGATAACCGTTCATACATCCATAATCATTCCCAGATACATCCATTTAGAATCCGGATATCGTCCTTTCCAGAAAATCATGTCCGTTCCTACAAAAACTCTATCGGTTGATTCAACCGTTGGATCCAAAACTACATATGACCTGATTCATGTAAAGGCAAGGATATGTAGGCAACTAAGAAATCAGGGTTCGGCCTATATTTTTCACCACATTTGTTCAAAATCAGTCATTATTTCTTTACCCGACAACCCTTTTATCCTTCCTGGGTAAAGTGGGGCAGTTGCTGATACCTAATTATCCCCTCATATATATATATATATATATATATATATATATATATATATAT